>CM056591.1:20037500-20127500 GCA_029721435.1 Gymnothorax reevesii | reverse complement strand
TATGAATGCTGCAAAGAAGCTGGTATTTCAGAAATCAAAAATTGCCTTGCTGATGATCGCAAATTGCATTGAAACTTTGACCCACCCACCAATCACAAAAGACTAACTCAGGACTCAAAGACCAGCTTTCCTGTAGCAAGTGCATGAAAAAATCCCAATCAAATGTCTGGTTCATGAGTCAGTGGATATACAGAAGTTAGTTCTCTACCGAACAATATTCACAAAACTCCAATACTCCTATTTTCCAAAATTTTTCGATTTTTTTTTTTTAAAAAAAAAAAGGCTTTATAAAGATATACAACTTTTGATGTGCTGCATTGTTTATTTGACTTTCTCCTTAGAAAAGTATCTTCATTCTAAGGCTTAATCACTGTCAATACATAACATTAGCTTCTTGCTTATCTGCCCTCTGTTTTGGAGTCATTCTTCAGCCTTGTTTGAAATTTCACGGCCATCATTACATCGTCATCTGTTTGGCTTACGAGCATTCACCTTCTGATTTTCCCGATGAATGTTTCAAATTACTGTTTAAAGAAATATTGAGTAATCAGTTAGCTAAAACTATAGCCTGCTGAAGTCTGTAACTCCCCCAGGACTATAGTGCTGAATTTGGACTCCCAAACCATTTCAAAGGGAAACGACAGAGCGCAATCTCTGTTTATTTTGCGGATGGAGGGAGGGCTGCATTGTGGTTAGCCACGTGGAGAGAGAACACACATGAAAGTAAATTCCTCAAGCGTCGAGACAATATCTCACCATCAGCAGGGTAACCCTTACGCACTAAGAAAAAAAAAGGTTTGTTTCAGACACCTTTTACGGGTGCGCACATTTACTACAATAGCAGCACCACAAGCACCCTACAAAGGGATGGACACATGTACCCTAAAAGGCGCTCAAGAACATCCTAAAAAGGGGTGAACATAAGCACCCCAAAAAAGGTGTTAAGGAGCACCCTAGCACGGGGTGAACGCGGCAACCGTAAAAGGTGCTAACAAGCACTTCTATAAGGGGGTAATGCAAGAACCCTAAAAGGTGCAGATGTGGACCTTTATTAGGGGTGACCGCGCGCTCTTCCGTTGAGGGTGACTGCAAGCACCTTTTAAGGTTCTTGTTTTCACCATTTCAGAAGGCGCACATATGCACCTTTTCTAATGGCTGCTTGTCTGCACCGCTAAAGGTTCTCACTTATACACTTTTTTAACACCCAAAAGGCGCTTGCAGCCTCAGAGAGGGTGTTCTTTTTCCACCCTTACAGATTCTTACCCTGGTTAAAACACCGATGTGCACACACACACACACACACACATGAGCAAACACACGCATACACACACCCTCAACACAACCCTTAGCTTCCACACCTGTATCTTTGTTTTTGCACTTAAAAGGGGCAAAAAAATTGTATGTCAATGACAATCACATTGCTGCCCAGTTTTGCATAAAGACTTTTTTTTGTCGGGTGCATTCATACTCTGTTGGCTCTTCCATACTGACACTGGGAAGCAAGAAGAACATAATTGTAACGGCTTTGCATCCCAGATGCCATAAGGCTTCCCGGCGATGCATTAAAATGAGAGCTGGACTCAAGTGCAGAGTTAGATCTGGTTACATTTTTAAAACTGGTTGACAGCACTATTGTTCGCACATATAGAACATCAGATTGTTAGTTATACATTTCGCAAATTCGGAAAATACATGGGTCTAACAATACAACATCAGCATGATTGCTGCAAGACTAAGCAAACCCTGAGTGTGAAGCCTTGTCTTAAATAGCACACGGCGAAGATTAGCAACAGGTGCAAGTAATCGTTGAATAATTGGAGAGAGCATTAACAGCCCCTGGACTGAGGGTGTGATGGTGTGTAATAGTCACCTTTACAGAAAAGTTTGAGGCACAATTTGGAAGAACAAAACGGTAAACGATCTTCTCGTTGCGGGGCGTCGGAAGCCATGTAAGAAAGTAAGTTAGCATATATAGCTTGATGAACAAAGCTAGCTTGAACGCGATGAATGCCAGTTATTGTCCACGTCGATTTGTCCTCGTTTCAAAACGTGTCGCGCTGCCATTAGTCGTTGTATTTTTCGAGGAGTAGTCTGATCGGACAGTCGTTAATTGTATCAGTTGTAATTTTTTTGTCGCAGTTTATTTTATTCCAATAAGAAAGTTTAAAAGTGCGGCAGCGCTGCATTCTACTAATTTTGTACAATAAAAAAATATGCTTTACAAGAAGTTCAACACAAAATGGGTTCAAAATGTTAATTACTGATCGGTAGTCCGGCTGAGTGAGAGGGGGCTGACTTACACCTTATAGGTTTCAGCTTCATCTATAGGTTCAGAGGGGAACCATTCCTAAGAGCGAACCTTTTCGGTGCCAACGAGCACCCTTCAAGAACCTTTTTTTTAGTGTTTATCTCCACACACTCACACACACACACACACACAAGCACAAACACATGTACACGTATGTACATACGTGTACATGTGCGTTCGCAGATACAATGTACAAACACGTATACTCGCAAATGAATGCACGCACACACACACACACACACACTCACACATGCATACACACACGAATGAGTGTTACAGATAAGTACACGTACATATTCAGAGACAAACATGAATCTGCATATTCATGCACTCACAAATGTTTACATGTGCACAGACTGACAGACAGACAGACACACACGCATGCAGAGACACACATGCATTCGCACATGCATGCATGCACAAACGCAATTTCACATGCGTAAAGACAAACACACACATTCAGCTCCCTCAATAATTATTGGCACCCTTGGTTAAGATGTGTTCTTCTAATAATATCAGTTTTTTTGTTCAAAATAATATAGGACCACAATGTAAAAAGAGGAAAATCCAACCTTTAATTCTAGTGCATTTATTCAGAGGGAAAAAATCCCACATTAAGAAATAATTCTTTTACATCAAATCATGTGTGCCACAATTATTAGCACCCCTGATGTTAATACATTGTTAAACCCCCTTTTGCCAACAAAACAGCACCTAATCTTCTCCTAGAATGTTTCACAAGATGTTAGAATACAGAAAGAGGGATCTTCAACCATTCCTCTTTGCACAATCTCTCTAAATCATCCAGCGACCTGGGTCCTGTCCTCTGCACTCTCCTCTTCAGCTCACTCCACAGGTTTTCAATGGGGTTGAGGTCTGGGCACTGAGATGGCCATGGGAGGAGCTTGATTCTGTGTCTGGTGAACCTTTTCTGTGTAGATTTGGCCACATGTTAAGGATCATTATCTTGCTGAAAGACCCAGTGATGACCCATCTTCAGCTTTCTGGCAGAGGCCACCAGATTTTGTTTTAAAATGTCCTGGTATTTCAAAGTGTTCATGATGCCATGCACCCTAACAAGGTTCCCAAGGCCTCTTGAAGAGAAACAGAACCGCAGCATCACTGATCTTCCCTCATACTTCACACTGGGCATGAGGTGCTTTTCTGCATACTCAGCTTTTGTGTTTCACCAGACCCACTTAAAGTGTTTGTAGCCAAAAAGCTCTATCTTGGTCTCATCTGACCAAAGCGCACGGCCCCATTTGAAGTCCCATTACCACTTAGCGAACTCCAGATGTTTGCGTTTATGATTGTGAGTGAGAAAAGGTTTTTTCCATGCATGCCTCCCAAACAGCTTGTTGGCATGTAGATAGTGCCTGATGGTTGTTTTGGAGACTTTGTGACCCCAAGATGCGACCATTTGTTGCAATTCTTTAACAGTGAGCTTTGGAGAACTTTTTATTTATCTTATCATCCTCCTCACTGTGCGTGGTGGCAAAATAACCTTGCGTCCTCGTCCAGGCTTGTTTACCACTGTTCCAGTTGTTTTAAACTTCTTAATGATTCCTCTGACAGTAGATATGGGCAGGTGCAGGCGAGTGGCTATTTTCTTGTAGCCATTGCCTGACTTGTGAAGGTCGACACGCATCTGCCTTACTTGAATGGTGTGTTCCTTTGTCTTTCCCATGTTGAAGAGTAGATAAGAGAAATGGCCTCTGTGTCACGTCATATTTATACCCCAGGGAAACAGGAAGTGATAATTTACTAATTAAATGTTCCTAGATACTCTGATCAACTTTGTAAGCTACTGTAGAAATGACAGAAATACTTCAATTACATTTAATTCCTAGGAATTGTTACGGGTGCCAATAATAACAGGTAATTTTATGAAAAAAAATTATTTCTTAGTCAGGTTTTTTTTTCCCTTAAAATTCACTTCAAGTTGAAAGTAACACTTTTCTACAATTTTCAGTGTGAGAGTATGCTTCTGCAATAAAAATTGAATTTATTTTAAGGCTTTTAACACATCTTAACCAGGGGTGCCAATAATTATGGAGGGCAAGCAAACACAAGCAAACACAGACACAATAATTCCTAACAGACACTGTGACTAGCTATTGTTTAAACTATGTATTCACAAACTTAATTAAACAACAAGGTGTCTGTGATGTCTGTGCACAAGCTCCGTCATACATGGATCAGGTGACCAGTCAACCAGCCAATCACGGGTAATTGGAGATTAACTCAAACATAGACATATATACATAGACGCCGCATCGACTGTGGAGCGACGTGCCTACAGGGCGGCCATCTTGGAACAGGACCAGCAGAGGCAAAGGTACATGAGCGTCGACGTGGGAAACAGGTACTCCTCAATCTCAAAATAGAATTATTCTCTGAATTTTTGACCGATTTTCAAACGGTTTGGTTCGTTAAAAACTTAATACAAGTAGCTATGATACAGGGTGGTTGGATATTTTAAAAATGCTGGTTTTACTACCCAAAATACAAATTTTAACGTACTTAACGTTATCAGCAGACAAGCCTCTGTGAAAAGATGCCGGACTATTGTGCCGCCTATGGATGCTGTAATGAGCGGAACATACAAACCAGATCTCGTGGGATCACTTTTCACAGGTAAGATAGTAAGTTAAGATAAGTAAGGTATAACATAGTGTAACTGCAGGTTGTTATAGTGAAATAAACCCTGACAGGTGTAACGGGGGTACTGTTTCCTTAACTATCTGTAAGCCAGGCTAGTGCGCCTGCGCGGGTTTTGAGGGAGAAGTTGAGTTGGTCCGAAGTTATGACGGCTCACACATTTTTCCTCTCTTACTTTCCGTAACGCGACGGCACCGTTGGTCCGGTTTATCCCTTTCTTATTTCACTAATCTGTTCATGTATGATAGAGTTAGTGTGCCGTAGCGGCCAGGCATGGTATGGTCAATGTTAAAATTAATAAAGCTGCATCTTCTAGCACTGCCAGTCTGATTGCCCCGCGTGTTCAATGGTCCGTGACAACGAGCTAGGCTGCAAGCTGCAAGCTAAAGCGTTACACAGGACGGAACCTTTCAGCTTCTTTCAGGTTCTATCAGAGACATTCTAGTAAGACTTTGGTTCTATCCATGTTATAACCAGTTCTCTATACATCATCCCGCGTATTACATAGCTGCTTACTGGTGAAACAACTAATCTGAGACAAAATTTTGGTCTAAATGCCGTGTTATGAATCTATAAACTATCTCTGTAAAAACTATCGGAAACCGTTACAGAAGCGGCGTCCCTAGCAACTCCCGTTTACACAGAAAAAACAGACTGCAGTGATCGGTCTAATATAGCAAACACAGTATATTGATCATCATTGGCTCTATTGTGCAAGGCAATTTCATTTGTATAGCCCGCCTTTACAAACAGTTGAAAATTTACAAACCCCGTGAAAATAGCTTGACAAATAAGCGATTTATGAACATTTTTATTGTGTAGGCGCATCATTTCTTCATAGACGTAATGCACTGTAGGAGCGAGTGGTCCTGTTCCAAGATGGCCGCCCTGTAGGCACGTCGCTCTAGTGGGCGGCAGCAGTCAATGCGGCGTCTATGTATATATGTCTATGAACTCAAAGCGCTTTATATATAACAGGGCCCGATCCCCAATAAACAAGCCAAAAGCCACCGTGAGGAGGAACAGTACACTCGTTATACACCTCTGCACGCAGCACATTGGCTCTAACCTGCTGCAAACTTGAAATATCCTTCTGCACATATTTCATATAACCTACTGAACACTACACGCTAAATACGGTCAATTCCGCTACTTGCACTCAGTATAGTAGCGGGACACAGCACACAGGCTATAACATACAGCACACAAATATATTGCTATTGACAGGAAACCATTCTGTGTGGCCATGTATGTATATCTTACAAAGGCCTTTGAAACAGTAGATCACCACATATTAAAAACTAGAAAGCACTCAGTAGAGCGCATACCTCCGCCAATAGCGCTATCAGTATTGGCCAAACCTGAATCATCCAGCATCACTTTGACCTGTGGTCCTACAATGTTAATGTTAATCAATTTGTGCTGGGCCCACAGTTCCTCCTTCCACTAAATTTCATCCAATTTCTCTGGGCCAGTTTTGCTTGTTTGTTCATTCCAGTTTTTGGACTATCAGCGATTTAAAAGAAATGCTGCCAAAACTCCAGACTTATGTCATTAAAATTATGTTCCAAGGCCATGTGGAAGGGAGCAATTAAAATATGCCCGTGTCACAAATATTAACTGTAGCCCCAGCAGATCTTAAGTTACAATTACAATACACATTTTCTTGCCTATATAGGAAGGATATAATGCAGGAATGAAAAGAGGCATTTCCTACGTTAGTTTAGATCAGTGCTTCTCAAACCTTTCCTGGAGGACCACTTGTCCTGCATGTTTTAGGTCTCTCCCTGCTTTTGCAAAGGTGATTCAAATGATCAGCTTGTTATTAATCCCCAAAAGCCAATTGATAACATTCTGATAATTTGAATCACCTGTGCAGGAGCACAGAAAGATCTAAAACAGGCAGGACAGGTGGTCCTCCAGGGGAGGTTTGAGAAGCACTGGTTTAGATATATGTCGCTTGTATTAGTTTAGATGAATTATGCTCAACATTAATTTCACCTGAACTTTTCATGAAAATTGCATTAGAGCCGCGTATGAATGTGCACCTTAGACTGAAAAATTATGTGTACAGGTGTGAAAACTTGGGCACCTAAAGATTTTTCAAGAAAAGGTCTGCTTAAGTCGAAATTGTAGGGGCCTTGGGTCAAAAATGGCATTCTTCACAGTGACGCTTGTCAGCGGCCGTTTATTCGTCAGTTTAGATTTATTTTCGACATCTGACGAGTTGACAAATGGGCTGCAGAAACCTAGGAACTGTGTCGAGTGGAAAATACGCAAGTAAAAAAATATCCCCGTATTCCGTCAACCAGCGTTTTACAACTGAAGCACCTATTACTAAAACCCCATAAGTCACACTTGACTTGACTTGACTTGTGGGGTTTTAGTAATCAGTGCTTTAATTGATACCAAAAAGTCACAGTATCGTTCAATTACAATTCAAAAATGAATAAAAACCTACTGAAAACTTAATAGCCACACGTCTATTATGGCAGTAGCCCAAACGCGAGCTGTTACTCTCTCGATCTACTCATAGAATGCAAGCAGATCGCCATTTACTCGCATCCTTTATCCTCCCCTGCTAACCCCAGGGTCCTGATGCTATGCTGGCTACACATAAACCCAGGGTCACTACTAAAAAGGGGCACTCTAACCTTGACCTTTGAAGTACATGCACCAAAAGTTGATCAGTTTGCCCTTGACCCATACTTCATCCTTTCACCAAGTTTCATCCAAATCCACCTCAAGTTTTTGAGTTACTCTGTTCACAAACAAACAAACAAACAAACCAACCAACCAACAAACTAACAAACAAACCGACAAACAAACGGAGATGAAAACATAACCTCTTAATAACATCTTGTTGAAGGTTGGTACACAGCAAAATTTTCAGAGTAAAATCAACTCTGAACGAGTCTCTTTGGTCCCACTTTCGCAAGACTGGACTAAAATAGACTCTGGAAGAATAAATTCCACTCCATAAGAGTCAAATTTACTCAGATCATTTTGCTGTGTACTGGCTGCAAAGCTGCATATTGGTTTCAGAGCTATCGTTTAGATCAGGTGCAATTTGTCAGGTATGGAAATGTTGCATCTAACCCTGTTGTTCTTTGAGAGGTTGTTCCTCAAGGATGTAGTTTTATGTCCCTTGCTCTTTAGTTACTAAATAAATAATACCTGCTGTCAAACTAAATACTCAGAATACCGTTTGTGCGCTGAGGACTGTTTTGCAATCTTGAGCCCCTTCTCCTGAGATAGCTTGTGCAAACCTGATCCTTTTTATTACGGTACAGTAAGGTGTACCTTTCCATCTCCCATTTTTTCAGCAGTGCAACCTAATCTTTTGTAAGATTGCACTTAATCAAATGTTTTCATCGTTCAAAAGAATACGCTGCATTTCTGGGGAAGCGCAGTAGCACTCTGGTTTCCACAATGGGATAATGACTAGTTTACTAAATTTCCAACGTTTCTTGCATCATAACGTTGGTAATTGAATAATTTAGTAAATTGATTTTTAGTGCTTCGTGAAATTTTGATGCAAGGCATGCATTTAAAATCATTTTAATACACGCCATCCATCGAGCTTCATAGACAATAAAATCATTGATAAGGTCTTTACAGAGCAGCTTCTGGGAAAGTCGTAGGAAGGCTTCAATATGAGACTGTATGAACAGCAATTGTCAAATAGATTTATTAGAAATGGAATCCAAACCTTATATAAATACCATCTTTGGCAACATTTACAGCATAACATTCTACTTGGATATGGAATTTTGAGAAATTTCATTAATTGCCATCCATGCAATCTCATATTGTCGCCTTCCTTTTTGAAGCAAAACCATACAGTATGTTATAATCATTAATGGCAAGGCAGCGTATTGGAAGCCTATTTGCTCAGCAAATGAATTCAATTAATTGCCCGATTCTTAATCAGAAACAGGTTTAGATTTAGCTTACAGTAAAGTAATGTCACTGGTTGCAGACAGAGTTTTATTTTTCATAAGTAGACTTAACACAGTCGGTAAAACCACATTTTCTTTGCATTTTCTTAGGTGTATCAAGCCAATCGGACACTGATACTAAAAAATAATGCTCTTCTTGTGAGCTACAAGAATTTGAAAGACATTGATGTTTTATGTAACATTGAAGTGGATAGGAAAATGCTTGATAACTATTGCAATGATCAATAATGCAAGTTAAGGGGTAATGGACAGTAATTCTTCTGATTGATCCTCGCAACTGAATAATTTAAGACTTAGTTACTAAATAGGAAAAGAAAATGGGAACGGGTTTAGAGAAGTAAATGTGCTTTAAGGCAATGTAAGAGCAGGGCTATAATCCCTCTGATGGCAAGTCCAGGGAGGAAAAGGTTAATAAATAAACTAATTTAATAATCTTTATTGATAATTGGGTTGTTTCACTGGACACACTCATGTATGACTACGGCCAGCCCTGTTGAATCTAAACTAAAATCATTTTAATATAATATTTCTGGAAATGTGAAGAAATTAAAAAAATAAATAAATTCACAAACAGATGAGAAACAAAGTTTTTGACATCTATCAGTCTGGAAAGGCCTACAAGGCCATTTCTAAGGCTCTGGAACTCCAGTGAACCATACTGAGAACCATTATCTACAAAAAGTGAAAACTTGGAACTGTGGTGAACCTTCCAAGCAGTGGCTAACCTACCTCAATTTATCCAAGAGAGCATAGACAACTCATCCAGGAGGTCACAAAAGAAACCAGTCTAACATAAAAAGACCTGCAGACCTCACTTCCCTCACCAATTGTCAGTCTTTGCGATTCAAGAAAAAGAAAGGCCTGGGCAAAAATAGCATTCATTGGAGAGCTGCACACTGAAAACCACTGCTGACCAAACAGAACAGAAAGACTTATGTCACAAAACATGTTGCTGACCCTCAAGACTTTTGTAATAATATTCTGTGGACTGATGAGTCAAAAGTGGAACTTTTCAGAAAACAAGGGTTCCTTTACATCAGGTATAAAGATAACAGAGCACACAAAGCCGGTGGCAGCTGTGATGAGGACGACATCAGAAACACAGTTTTGTAACCGCATATCAGCAGGGAAGGGAGCATCATTAATAATTTAATTGCTATTGGCAACAAGCTGCAAGACTGAAAGAATGCTATACGGAAATTTGGCTCAACCTGTTTCCATTTAGTTACTTTTAACCTTTCCTCACTGATTCTCTGAACTCAGGACCTGAGCGCACTCCCTCTTCCACCTGGCCAGTCCTCCCCCAAACCTGTGCAATCTCATTGGCAGATGCCTGAATGATGGCCACACCTATGTGCTGTGATTGGTAGATGCCTGAAAGATGGCCACACCTCCATGTTGTCATTAGCAGATGCCTGAATGATGGCCACACCTCTATGTTGTGATTAGTAAATTGCTGAATGATGGCCACACCTCTGTGCTGTGATTGGCAGATGGCTAAATGATAGCCACACCACTGCGCTGTTACTGGCAGGCTGCTGGATGATGGACTGTGACAGGGACGAGAATGGATACCGTAGGCCTTCAATGGACGTGGCTGTGCTGAGACTAAAGATGAAGGTTCTCGGAGCGAATGGTCATGCCTTATTGTAATTAGGAAATGTTGTGGTATTACTGAAGGTACAACTCCAAATAAAATTTTATTGTTAAAAAAGGTTTATTAATGAACATTTCAGTTGCTTGTTTCATCTTTCAGGAAGATTTGGCAGCAAGTAATGTAGTGATTAGGATAACATATTTGTAATCCTAAAGTTTTGAGTTTAAATTGGAAATACATCATGTCCTTAAGCAAGGCCCTGAATGGCTTCAGTATAGATCGAGCTAAACAAACTGATGCTTAGTGTTGCTCTTACGAGTGATCTGCTGAGCGACTTTATCGACTGTAACGTGACCTGGAGCAGAAATAGCTGATACATACAGACTCTTTTACAACGCAGGTTTTCATGCACACCGAAGAAACATGTGCACTTGTCTCTTTCAAGTCCAGCGGGACTCTTGCAACTTAATAATAATAATAATATATGAGCCCCTAAGAACCATACTGTGTCAGCCCATGTTGAGGTACTTTAGAGAAAATGGGAATCAAAATTGCTGGCCTCCTGTGTCATTGAGAGTAACTGGCAACAAAAAAAGCATTTGTTTCAAATTCAAGACATGTAAAATAATGTACATTAATGCACCTCTTCTGCAGGTTATGGACGCCATTCTGTTCCATTTAAAGTGAAACCTTCCTTCTTCTGAAGATGATCTTCTGATTCATTTGGGAAAAACTCTGGGGCCTCTATCTTTCCCTTTGGGATGGCTCATTTCGGAAATGTAGATCCAGTGGCGGCTCGTGAAACGGCAACAGGGGAAGCCGAAACAATTCCTTAAAGTTAATGATTGTTCATGACCTGTTTTCAATCATTCATTCAAATTACCATAACAGAAACTCCGAAAACTCTCTACATTATCAGATGTGGCCAGTTTTCATTCATAACGCATATTGATTACGACTCAAGACTTCTCACGCTTTTATTTACTCAGGGGTTGGGGTTGGAATGCATTTGTTTCATGATTGTTTAAATGAAATAAGATAATTTGACATGTCTTTATGCAATTCCATTGCTTCAAACTCCTTCATGCACAAGTACTTAAATTCCACGCGAAAATCTCTTAAATACGCGTTGATAGAATAATTGCTGTCTACAGCAGAGGAACGTAAAAATGCCACTTAAACTCATGCCGAATGCGTGAGAGTGGACAAGTATGCGTTATTAATGAAAACTGGCCGCATCAGATAATGTTGAGTTTTCGGAGTTTCTGTTATTGTAATTTAAATGAATGATTGAAAACAGGTCATGAACAATCATTAACTTTAAGGGGTTGTTGGGGCTTCCCCTGTTGCCAATTCACGAGCCGCCACTGTGTAGATCTCAGTTTTCTGCACATGCTGACAACCTCAATTCAGTTTCACCGGAAGAGTGGGATGACCTGGTATGGCTCATATACATATTATAATATTATGTAATATGTCATATATTATTTTAAAAAATCAAGCAAAATATACTAGCAATATCACTGTCTGTAACAAAAATACCGAATATTATCCAATTGAAAATTATTGCTCATATTGCTACTTTATGATATCACATTAAAATGTTAGTCAAAAGGTATATCTTTGGTCTATGTTTTTGGAATGTCAGAAATACTCAAAAACTAGATTTTTAAAGGGTACAAATCAAAGAGTTTATTAAGATATAATACTATGAAATGAACAGATATTGCACTATAATGACACATTTTATTTATTTCAAAATCATTGCTAGCTGTATTTGGTTATTTATTGGTATAATTATTCAGATATCTTTTTAAATACATTTTTTTCCCCTTTCGAATACTTCGGAGTCCCACATAAAATAACATGATGATAAACACAGAATAGTTGAGTAGAATCCTATGCTATAACTGCTGGATATGATAAACACATTCTAAATGCTAACTGCCAGCCACGTGTTTCTCATAACAATATATATTAATAAAATTTAATTATTTATTTATTTATTTAATTAATTAAGCTTGAATTTAAAACAATAGTGTGCTCTGTATGATTTAAACCCTAGAGACACATACATTCTCATATGAAGTCAGAGATTCAGCAGTTTCTTCACTCACACCTGACCATACGTGACCTCGAGCGAAGAGCTTTAACAGAGGCAATGACCTAAGAGGTGCTGGTCATACGGTTCACAGATATTCTTTGGTCTCCAGAAATGGCCCATTAATCCTCATAATAAATGCCTGGCGAAACATACTGCAACACACAAAGATAAATTTAACCACAGCAGCTGACTTTGAAGTAGATAAAAGTAAAACATAGCAATGAGAAATCCCCCCCACCTCCCCCTTAACCCCAATCTTAACAAATTATGTACGATCACACTCATACGTGACTTATGTTGCCATCTTGGCAGTCAGTGGTCCCCCTCAATCTTTCAATCTTGGTCGTAGGCACTGAATGCAAGGAATGAGACGGGGGACACAAACTTATTCTTGCTCAAAAAGCAGCCGACAAGCACTCAGGTGGCCAGTAGGAAGTGAATGAGCTACTAACAAAACAAACCCAATCCGACTGCATCAGTTCCATATCCCTGAGCAGCGCGAAGCCAGGCTACTGGCCGCTGAGGGTACTGGCATGGCTAAAATTCGATCCGAGACCGCGGTGGTCACCCTTACCTAGTGTGGCAGCCCAGCCTGTGAATTCATATTTAAAATTAATTAAATCTAACATTAAAATGATGCTTTGTAGGTCGAAGCGAATGGTTTGATATCTGCCCAAAAAGGCAATTGCAACCCTATAATTCATTCTCTTTTTATTTTGGTGAGGCATCATGTGTGGTGTTGTAAGGCTTTCCTCTCAACACAATCCTCCTGAAAGAGGGCCCTGTAAAACAGTGATTCAGTGGACTCTTGAGTGGTCTGGTCGTCAGTGAGTGCCCTTTGAAAAGCGTGTGATTTGTTTGCTCAGGTTGATGGCCTTTCCCCTGTGGAGTGGAGTGATCTATCCCTGCTCTACACCCGCGCCAATGAGCCGTTTAATTCCTGACCGCTGTCGCCCCGCCCGGTTCCAGCAGCTTTACTGTCCCCAATAAAACCCTGTGGACCTAATAGGTGGGGCTGCCAAGCCTTTGGGCAGCAGAGTCTAGTTCCATTATGAAAGAGATCTTTCCTTCCAAATTTTCAAAGTTCTGTGGGCGAAGGTGGGCACTGGGCAGCTACCTTCAGAAACTGGGACCACCACAAATGACGCAGACAATCATACCGTGCTGAAAGTCACTTAGATCAAGCATATTACTGCCTCTAGCTTATTTTAATAATGCGTTGCAGCCACACTGTTTGGAGAGCAGGCTATATGTGTGTCAACATACAGGTGTACCGAGTCAAGTGCTGAATGAATATTATCCCCTGGCGACAAAAACCTCTTAACCCTGAAAAGCCTGAACCACAAAATAATAGTCAGAAAATTCAAATATTTTGAGAGTGAAGTATTTATCGAACCTTTAAACAAAACATTTTAAAAAATTGCATTTATGAAATTCATTTTGTATCATATTTAATAGTTCTACAGGACGAGGTAAAGTTTTAAAAACTGGTCTCACTGCAACAAAATGGCTGCTTTGGGGACTATAGTAGCATCATCACACATTAATAAAATTGGGCTCATTGAATCCACAAGAGTCTCAGTTTTCCAGTCATACCCAATTAATTGACTGTTTCGGGACCCCGATATGCAGAAATATTCAGGCGAAAATAAAAATTTGACACTGCATGCAAAAAAAAGTTTTTTTTTTTTTTGGGCTCAAAATCTGCATGGGATTATCTTAAAAAGACCATGTCTGTGAGGGCGAGACTCACAGGTAAAGGTAACCCATTTCATTTAGATATCTTTAGGTCAGAGGTCAAATGAACCATGTTAAATTTCCATGACAGTTTTTCCTTCATCAAAATTTTACCTAATTTTTTAGCATTACATGGCCACCTTCCCTACAAGCTAGCCTGACATGGGTTCTTCAAATGCATGCCAAGGTCTTCTAGTTTCATGGGATATCACTAAATTTGTGCTAGCTTAAAAAATAAGCCTCATAAATACAGTAATGTCAGCAGAGATTGCCAGCACTCCAGCAGATCTCCTAGGGTTAAATACATATAGTATCACATTTGATACGTACAGTGCCATTAAAAAGTATTTGCCTCCTTCCTAATTTCTTTTTTTTTTTGCATATTTCTTACACTTAAATGTTTCAGATCAAACAAATTTTAGACATTTTTGAAAAATATTTGACAAACATAACCCCAGCAAATACAAAATGCAGTTTTTAAATGATGATTTCATTTATTAAGGGGAAAAAAGCTATCCAAACCTACCTGGCCCTATGTGAAAAGTAATTGCCCCCCCTTGTTAAATCACAAATTAACTGTGATTAACCACATCTTTTGAGTTCAGTGTCACTAGCCACACCCAGGCCTGACTACTGCCAGACCTGTTGAATCAAGAAATCACTTAAATAGAACCTATCTGACAAAGTGAAGTCGGAAAAAAGATCTCAGAAGCAACACATCACACTGCAATCTGAAAGAATTCAAGAACAGAAACAAAGAAAGAGAAACAAAGTCATTGACATCTATCAGTCTGGAAAGGGTTACAAAGCCATTTCTAAGACTTTGGTACTCTAGCCAACCACGGTGAGAGCCATTATCCACCAATGGAGAAAACTTAGAACAGTGGTGAACCTTCCCAGGAGTCGCCGACCGACCAAAATTACTCCAAGAGCGCATCGACGACTCATCCAGGTCATAAAAGAACCCAGAACAACATCTGAAGAACTGCAGGCCTCAGTTCAGTCAAAGTCAGTGTTCATGATTCATCAATAAGATAGAGACTGGGCAAAATGGCTACCACGGGAGAGTTCCAAGGCGAAAACCACTGCTGACCAAAAAGAGACAAAAGTTGAACTTTTTGGAAGGTGCTCGTACCATTACATCTACCGTAAAACTAACCCTGCATTTCATAAAAAGAACATCATACCAACAGTCAAACATGGATTGTGGCAGTGTGATGGTCTGGGGCTGCTTTGCTGCTTCAGGACCTAGACGACTTGCTGTAATTGATGGAACGATGAAATTCCGCTCCCTACCAGAAAATCCTGAAGGAGAATGTCTGACCATCAGTTCGTGACCTTAAGCTCAAGCGCACCTGGTTATTCAGCAGGACAATGATCTGACACACACCAGCAAATCCAGCTCTGAAAGGCTTAAAAAAAAAACAAACTGAAGATTTTGGAGTGGCCTAGTCAAAGTACGGAAATCCGATTAAGATGCTGTGGCGTGACCTTAAAAAGGCCATTCATGCTCGAAAACCCTCCAATGTGGCTGAATTTAAATAATTCTGCAAAGAAGGATGGGTCAAAATTTCTCCACAGTGATGTGAAAGATTGATTGCCAGTTATTGCAAACGATTGCAGTTGTTGTTGCCAAGGGTGGCAAAACAGTTATTAGGTTTAGGAGGCAATTACTTTTTCACATAGTACCAGGTAGGTTTGGATAGCTTTTTCCCTCAATACATGAAATCATCATTTAAAAACTGCATTTTGTATTTACTCGGGTCATCTTTGTCTAATATCAAAATTTGTTTGATGATCTGTAACATTTAATTGTGACAAATATGCAAAAAAAGAAGAAATCACAAAGGGGACAAATACTTTTTCATGGCACTGTATATTTTCAATTTGATTTTACCATAAAATAAGCAACAAGCTGTTATGTATTTATAAGTTGCTTCAATCAAGTAAATATTCATACTGAAGTACTAGCAACAATATGAAAGTTATTCTTATCATAACTTCATTAGCAAACATTTCCATGATAAACAAGCTGTGTTCGTGGAACAATGATGCCCCCGGCGGCAGGTTAAAGCATTGCAGGTTAAAGTCCCCCCGCTACAGACAGATAGACAGACGGACGGACATACGGACAGGTGAAAAACTATACGCCCCCGAATCTTTGATTCCGGGAGCATAAAAACCTGCAGGTTGGTGAATGGGGGCAGCCATCTTTGTTTTTGTTTTCTATGGCCCTCCACTGCCTGCAGTGCATGGATAGCCCAACGGGGGGCATGTTTTTTATTGTTTTTTACTGAAAATTATGCAGTTTAATGTCTCATTGTATTCTGGAATGAAAGCATAGACATGATAGAACAAATTAACTATCAAAGGTAAAAAAGAAATCATGGAATCAATTCATAAACCAAAATGTATTTAAAACTTTTCACTCAAAGTAGCCACCTTTGGCAGATATAACGGCTGAACACACAGGTGGCATTCTTTCTACAATGGAAATCAAATATTCTTCAGAAGGTTCTTCCCATCTCTGTGGCAGAAGTTCCCATGAATGTGTGGCACTTGTAAGTTGCTTTGCTTTCACTCTTCTGTCCAGTTCATCCCAAACCATCTCGATGGGGTTAAAGTCTGGAGACTATGCTGGCTACTCCATGTTTTCAAGCTTTCCATCTTGTTCTTTTTTCCTGAGGGAGTTCTGGCAGAGCTTGAACTTATGTTTTAGGCCATTATCTTGCTGTTGAATGAACCCCTGACCAACTAGGCACATACCAGAGGGTACTGTATGGCTCTGCAGAATGCTGTGGTAGCCATTTTGGTTCAGGGTGCCTTTCACTCTATATGTCACTGACCCTGGATCCAGCAAAACAGCCCCAGATCATCACGCTTCCTCCTCCATGTTTGAAAGTTGATGTCACACACAGAGGAACCATCCTTTCATCTATTTGATGGCGTACAAAAAATCTGGGTAACCTTACCTTTTGTTTAAAACTTCTGACAGTTCACCACATTCCTTTGCACCATTTAGGCACAATCGTTGGACTGGAACTGCATAATTTTCAATAAGAAACTGAAAACATTGGGGTGTCCTACAATTTTTGACAGGTAGTGTACATCTTTTCAGCTGCCATGAGATACCTCTTTCGACATGGTTGTTTAAGAAATCAGAAGCTACGCACTGAATCAGTCAGGTCTAAAAGAATTGTTGCCAGCTGAAACATATTTATAACTGCAATGATTCAATGATACACTCTTGAGTTCTTGCTTATTTAAATCCAAGTGGTAACTTGTTTTTGGACGGGCACTATAAGTTTTTATACAAATTATCTATACCTTGTCTGCTTGAATTTGCATAAAGAATTAAACATTGCATTATTATTATCCTATTGCTATAATTGAGGATGCTAGTGCTAAAAGGGGGGCAAATGCAATCAGTGACATTTTGAGAAAATGCAAAAACACTTTTTTCACCTATGTGGGGAAACTGCTCAATGCATGGTCATTGTCATTAGAGTTGTCCATTCTAAGCATAAAGAGCATGAGTTCTGGTGAAAAATCATTAAAAATCAACTTTTTTGCAATTTTTCTAATTTGATTATTCAAGAAGGGGGTCAAGTCCACTTTGGACTTGACCCCCTTCTTGCTTTCACAAAGTTCTATAAATGTACAGGAATAGATTTTCAGGCTTATTTTGCCAAAATCCCTGATTAATTTGAGACTTTTTAAAAACTTATGGATTTCTTGTTCAGGAGAAATTTTCTGGTCCAGAAATTTTCTGGTCTTGCCTATCTACCCAGGAGGCACAGGCTACAGCTTGATAAGGAAATGGGTCGGTGTGTCAGAAATATAAAATGCACAATATAGGCATATTATGATAGATTCAGAATCCAAACCTTGAAAAAGAAATCTCTTTCATGCACCATCTTTGTGGGTGTTGGAGGTCTGTGTACATACTGTGTACATTTGTCATACACGTAAGAAGGGGGCCTAGTCCAGAGGGTTGAAAAAGAGGGGCCTTTTTTAAAACAATGGTTTAGTCTATTCATTTTATGACTTTACCATCAGAAATATCAAAATAGTTACTTTTCCTCCTCCTCAAGATGGGCCAAATTTGGACATTTGTTGCACACTTCACATGTTTTTTATGGAGGGCGCCATCTTGGATTTAAATGTCTTTCAATGCAACAACGGGGTTAAGTTCAGGCATGGAGTTGACTACCTTCTAGCACAAGTGAAATCCCTCTAAAATAACCAGGTAGACGTGCTGCTAGCTCAATGAGACTTACAGGGAAGATGCAGAGAGAGACATCAAGTGTTAAAAATGGCACTAACTCAAATTTCAGCAAAATGGCACTTGACCCCCTTTTAGCACTAGCATCTTCAATTGGTGGTGCATGTGTCCGTCTGTCTGTCTGTCTGAAGTTGCTAGGCATACTCTTGCGTCATCGCCTCAAACTTTGCCAAAACACTACTCATAAGTTTGGCCCCACCAAAAATCTGTGCGAATTTACTGTGATTTAAGATATCGTCATTTTTCACAAGTGTAACATTATTATTATTATTAGTAGTAGTAGTAGTAGTAGAAGTAGAAGTAGTAGTACAGTAGTTGTAGTTTTAATGAACTAAATGAAAATTACTTATGAACATCAATAGATTGCCAAATAATTGTGAGATATGTAATTCTGCCACTGACTTACAATAATTACCAATTGTCGGGTCACCAGTTTTAATCTGCTTGAGATAAGAATTGATGAACTTCTATGCAGACCTTATGAAGGATGAGAAAAATAAATTATTTACTCCCACTGCAAAGGCCAGAGACCTTTAAACCTGTACATGCATTCATATTTTTTCCGAAAAATATTGAGTATTTATCCTCTGAAGTCTTGGGGCAGCTTTTGAGGCCTCGATTAATTAATGCAGGATTGCGATATGAGAGCAAATGTACATGAATGTGATTTTCCCTTTCAATTAAATCCATCTGAGTTTTTTTTTTTCTCTCTCTTTTTCAAATTAAAACAACAATGAGCGGAAGTCGCCCTCTCAGCGGGCAATAAGTAAGAGCCCTTTTTGCGACTTCAATTATCTTTGGCCGAGAACCAGGCCGAAACCTTTGTTTTCAAGCGGAACTTTTTTGACTTGACCCTGTTTCCCAGAGCAGTCAGAGGATTATATGTTCTTTTAGCAATGTTCGGTAGTAAGAGCACTTTCATTCTAATTTATTATTCATCCCTTCCCTTAATTTATTATTCATTTGATCAAAAATTTCATTAATTTTCTCAAATGTTCCAAACGGGGTATTTTTCTAGCTTAGGCAAGGATTTCTTAGTGCTGTCTTGTAGTCGACTATTATTCTTTTTATGTGTCAGTGTTATAGAGGTTATCGTAATTTGCAGAGCAGGCAGCATTTTTTTTTTTTTATTTCTAATCAGCTTTTAATGAATGGGGTCAGTGTCATGCCTATGGGAAGAACCGGTTTCTGAAGGCCTTTCCAGAGTCATCCTCTCTCCATCAAACTCAACCACTAATTACAGTCTGAGCCACATTAACTGGACTGCACTGTGCAAATGTACTGCGCCGCATTCTGTGAACCGATCGCTCTCAGCTCAGCTTTTAAACGTCGGCAACCAGCTCGTACTATCATTCATCAACTCCTCTTCATATTATGGACTTTTGTGCTTCTAATAGATTTCAGCAATTGGAACTATTATTTTTGGGCCAGAGTTCAAAATTATTTAGCTACTTAGTGTTTTTAAGCAAAATTCAGTTCCCTTAAGCGTACAGTCGGAGAAAGTCAACAGTTTATCTCTTCAAAGGAGGTTAAAATTCTCCTGTTCTTTTTCTTTGTCTTTTTTTAAAAAGGATTTTGGAAACCCTTGTGAAATCTCCATCAGTACCTGTCTTCCGCTCTCTTTTTCTGTGCTTTTTTATCCAAAGCGGTTTAATTCTTATACCGACTTCAGTGTGGAAATTAATCTGCTTTACAGGGCCGGTCTAATCCCTGACACAATTAGCATGTTACGGCAGAGGCTAGCCTTTCCTGAGAGTGCGGGAGACTCGGCAAAACAAAGTCCGACAGCTTGGGCTGCTGATCTGACAGTAGCCAGATGAAAGAGGAGGCTTTGGAGGGCTGGGGGACAAAGGCAGGATGGATTGGGCCTGTTTTAGAGGTGCTGAGTGCCTGTGCTCCTGTTCGTTCAGTCCGCCGGGTGCAACTGAAGAGGAGTCTGTCACTCATCCAAAATAAGGCCATCCTCAAAATCAGACTGTTTTCCAGCACCAAGGATGTCAAGCCATTTCAAGCAGGCACAAAGAGACTGCTGTCAAAGTATTGAGTCTTTATTTGACGATTCTGAGAGTAGTTATAACTGTTTGTTTCATAATCTTTCAGTATTAGCTATTACACTATAACAGTCACATTTCTTGTATTTGGAGTTATATTATAATATTTTGAGTACGTGTACTTGCCTGTTCGTAATACGATAGGTACTTTGTCTGCAGGTGATAGTTGTAATTCTTTTCATGATTACCAAAACAATCAATTCATTTGTACAGAGTCTACCCGTTTGCTGCAGTCAGCATCAGTCCACCCGCGGCTAGGAAGAGTGCAGTAGAGGTCAGAGCAGCCATAGGTGGGCATTACATTGATACGCAGCTGCTCAGAAACAGAACCGAACTGTCAGGGGGGGAAAATAGCGCTCGCAGAGTCAAAGCTGGATAAATTCCTCAGTCCCAGCTCAGTTGTCCTGCTGCAGGTTCAAAGAGACCCAGCGACAGGATTAAGGAAAGCGCCGAGACAAACTGTCAGGTCCATTCGCAAAGCGTATGCTGTCGCCGTGCAGTGTGTCAGTCGCTTATAAATGAAGGCATAGTGCAGGATGAGGGTTGCTGCCATAATTCCAAAAAATGCATTCAACCCGTCAGGGAGACCTCTGACCCCCCCCCCCACACACACACACACACACACACACACACACATATCAAACCCGCGATCCTCTGCCCCACGAACACCCCTAGCAGAGCGTGTGAAGTAAGAGTGTGAAGTAAGCTGGGTTTTTTGGCTTCTGTGCGATAATTGAGCCGAAGGCTTCCGCGGGGCCTCGTTACCGTCATTAGAGGGCTGACACGTTGAGCCCGATCCCACTGAAGTGGGGCAGGGCGAGGGCCGCAATGCGCTCTCGGCTGAAGGAGTCCCCGCGCTCCGCCGTGCGCCGATAGTTACAACTGACCCATTCATAACCGAACACTTCGCTCCACTATATCCCATTAATACTCCGGCTACGCCCTGTGACAACATCACAAGAGAAAGGTGAGCAGAAAAGATTAATCTTTATGGGGCCGATTAACGAATCATGCCGGAATCACAGAGCTGTGGGGGAGAGCAGTTTGGCCTCGAAAAGGCAGGAACAGCTGATCTGAATCTTTGCCACGAGGAGAGAAAGACAGGAGGCACGGAGAACGAGCGCGTAGTTCTTGTTCAAACACTCCAGGCAGAAACAGCCGCTGCAGGAAGCTGTGTTTGGGCAGTTGATGTGTAATGTTTTGTCTCGGGGATGTGAAACCAGCCTTATAGTGACACAACAGGCCGATACTGAACTTACAAAGCGAACAGACTGCACAGCGATAACTGTGTCAATACCCTGCCACAGAATAACCAGGGGCTGCGTTACGAGCCAAACCAATGCCGTCATGAAGTCGTTAGCATGATTATACAGTACGACCGTGAAGTCTGAGAGCTAATGGGAGCACAGAAGTCCCCTTAAAAATACTGAACAAAATTCGACTGTTCTGGCCACAGATCAACAGATTGTTCTGTACAGTGAAGCTATATAAGGGCCAAATAACCACTCAGAAGCAATGTGCCGGACTATAATTTAAGTAGAGATAAGATACACTTTATTGAACCCAGTGCCCAATTTGTCCTCTGCATTTGACCCATCCTATAGTTAGGAGCAGTGGGCAGCACCCAGGGACCAACTCCAGTTCTAAAGCCAGTTCCTTGGTCAGGGATACTGGTGGGAGTGCTCCTCTGAGGCATGTTTTTGTGGGTGGACCAGAGTACCTGGAGGAAAGCCATGCAAACACAGGGAGAACATGCAAACTCCACACAGAAAGGCCCCAGGCCAGATTCAAACCCATGTCCTTCTTGCTGTGAGGCAGCAGTGCTAACCACTGTGCCACCGCCACAATTTTCAATGCAAATTGATTTCAAAGATTGGCTTGAAGAGGAGTTACACCTGCATTGATTTAATGACAATTAGATCTGAATCTTGATTTCAGAAAGGTGCATTCAGTATTTCTAATGGTGAAAAAATGACTTTCTCCAAAATAAAAAAAATTATATTGTGGTTCTATTTATACTGGTTGATATATCTCTGCTTAGGCCTATTATGGTTGAAGATGTCAATTTTCTCCCCTCATCCAGTAAGAATTTATATAAATAGCTGAGGGACACACCTCCAGATGTGGCGATTCTGAAATTATGTGAACTTCAACAACCTAGTGAATATAGAAGAAGAAATGTTTTGCACTCAGTAGGTTTTTAGCACAAGATGCCGCCACTCGCATTCTGAAATAAGTTAGTGAGCATAACAACTTCCTGTTTGCATCTGCTGCTTATTGGTCTGCATCAGAGGATGACCAGCTGAGAGACATTTCAGCCTAAAAAAGGCATCTTATAACTGACGATCTCAAGCTTTCTGTCAATTAACTGTTAGTAATGGTCACCACATCTTTGATGCAACATCTGCGGCTCCAGCATGCATAAAGAAGGGATTCAGACTACACAGCTGTGAAAAAGTATTTGCGTCCACCCCAGTTTTTTTTATTCATGCAAATTTGTCATTTACTAATGTCTGAGGTCATTAGACTTATTTTAATATTAGACCGAGATAATCTAAGTAAACACAAAATTGTTATGGTTCCGTTTTTGGTGTTCATGTTTTATGTTCATGATCATGGCTTTTCTTTATTCTTTTTGGTTATTGTAATTGAAGCACTGATTACTAAAACCCCACAAGTCAAGTCAAGTCAAGTCAAGTGTGACATATGGGGTTTTAGTAATAGGTGCTTCAATTCTCAGGTGTCAGTTCATGCCATTTTCAGTTCCATTGCACTTGTCTCCCCTGTCTTGTGATCTAGTTGGTTCAGTCCATCTCCCTAGTCTGTGTGCTCACCTGCTTCGGGTGATTTCAATGGTTTCTGGTGTTTCATATTATTACTTCAATTCTCATTTACTTACTATTCTTGATTACTAACAAGACTAACATTTGTATTCTGTATCATAGTCTACTAACCCAACTAATCCATGAATATATTACTAACTCACTAATGAGCACTTTAGTTACAGCGCCCTCCATTATTATTGGCACCCCTGGTTAAAAGCCTTAAAATAAATTCAATTTTTATTGCAGAAGCATACTCTCACACTGAAAATTGTTGAAAATGTAACCTCCAACTCAAGTGAATTTAAAGGGAAAAGAAAATCTCTGACTAAGAAATAATTATTTTTCATAAAATCACCTGTTCCACAATTATTGGTACCCCTAACAATTCCTAGGAAATAAATGTAATTGAAGTATTTCTGTCATTGCTACAGTAGTTTACAAAGTAGATCAGAGTATCTAGGAACATTTAATTAGTAATTCATCACTTGCTGTTTCCCTGGGGTATAAATATGATGTGACAAAGAAGCCATTCCTCTTATCTACTCTTCAACATGGGAAAGACAAAGGAACACACCATTCAAGTAAGGCAGAGGTGTGTTGACCTTCACAAGTCAGGCAATGGCTACAAGAAAATAGCCACTCACCTGCACCTGCCCATATCTACTGTCAGAGGAATCATTAAGAAGTTAAACTGGAACAGTGGTAAACTAGCCTGGACGAGGACACAAGGTTATTTTCCCACCACACACAGTGAGGAGGATGGTAAGAGAAATAAAAAGTTCTCCAAAGCTCACTGTTAAAGAATTGCAACAAATGGTAGCATCTTTGGGTTACAAAGTCTCCAGAACAGCCATCAGGCGCTATCTACATGCCAACAAGCTGTTTGGGAGGCATGCATGGAAAAAACCTTTTCTCACTCAAAATGATAAACGCAAACGTCTGGAGTTCGCTAAGCAGTACTGGGACTTTAACTGGGGCCGTGTGCTTTGGTCAGATGAGACCAAGATAGAGCTTTTTGGCAACAAACAATCTAAGTGGGTCTGGTGGAACACAAAAGATGAGTATGCAGAAAACCACCTCATGCCCACTGTGAAGTATGGGGGAGGATCGGTGATGCTGTGGGCCTGTTTCTCTTCCAGAGGCCCTGGGAACCTTGTTATAGTGCATGGCATCATTAACGCTTTGAAATACCAGGACATTTTAAATTAACATCTGATGGCCTCTGCCCGAAAGCTGAAGATGGGTCGTCACTGGGTCTTGCAGCAAGATAATGATCCTAAACATGTGGCCAAATCTACACAGAAATGGTTCACCAGACACAGAATCAAGCGACTCCTATGGCCATCTCAGTCCAAAGATCTCAACCCCATTGAAAACCTGTGAAGTGAGCTGAAGAAGAGAGTGCAGAGGAGAGGACTCAGGTCGCTGGATGATTTAGAGAGATTGTGCAAAGAGGAATTGTCGAAGATCCCTCTTTCTGTATTCTCCCATCTTGTGAAACATTATTGGAGAAGATTAGGTGCTGTTTTATTGGCAAAAGAGGGTTGTACAAAATATTAACATCAGGGGTGCTAATAATTGTGGCACACATGATTTGATGTAAAAGAATTATTTCTTAATGTGGGATTTTTTTCCCACTGAATAAATGCATTTGAATAAAAGATTAGATTTTTCTCTTATTTTCATTGTGGTCCTATATTATTTCGGAAAAAAAAAACTGAATTTATTAGAAGCTAAAGAACACATCTTCACCAGGGGTGCCAATAATTATGGAGGGCGCTGTAAATCTGTAAAGTTGCACTGCTAATAATTAGTACTAATTCAGTCTCATCAATCGCCCTGTTCCAGTCTCCACCCCTTGCTTGGCTTTCCCTGTCTCTCCCTACGTTTCTGCTAGATCTCTTGCACGTGCTTCATTGCTTTCCTGCACTCATAGTCTGTGCACTTAGAACTCCCTGACCGGAGCTGTTTGAATGTCAAAGGATGTCAAAGTTATTCCCGTCAGCGTCTTGGCTTTGCCGATTGCTTGTGGTTAGGATTCCCTCATGTGTTCCTCCCATTGTAAATAGCTCTCATCCCATTCACCCGTTCCCTGCATAGCATGTGACTTCCCTTCTGTCTATTTAGAGTCCTTACTGCTGTTCTGACTCATTGATCAATATTTCTTCGTGCAGAGTCTGGTGTATGCCATTGATTATAGTTTCTGTTCGACTGTTTCGTCCGACCAAGAATCTTGGCATTGCCCTTTTTGTCTTGTAATGCCTTTCTGGATTTTGACCCATTTTTGTATTCTGTGTATAACCCACTGCTTTGGAACTCCACAACGACTTTTTGCCTACTGTCTATGTACCGTCGCACCTCTGTTTTTCTGGTTCTGACCCCGGCCTGTCTAGTGGACTTTGTTTTTGGATTCCGTTTTGTGGCTAGGCAATTCTATTGTGTCTATTGGTTTTGAACCGGCATTCAATAAAAGCATAAGTTTTTTGCATTTCCCTCTCTCGCTTGCGGTTCCTGAACGCACAGTTACAAATGCATTTTATTGAATGATGGATAAAAGTAATCCAACCCTACACTGCCCCATGTGAAAGAGTAATTGTCTTTAGTTACTAAATTGAAAGATAACTGGGATTAATTTCACTAAACACACCCAGGCGGCTCTGTTCAATCTAAACATCACTTAAATAGACCCTGTGGAGCCAGGCAAAAAGCATCAGATGGGGTACTGATCTAAAGAAATTCTAGAACTGATGAGAAACAATGTTCTTGACATCTGTCAGTATGGACAAGGTTACAAAGCTATTTCTACAGCTCTCGGACTTCGGTGAGCCATATTTAGAGCCATGACATACAAATGAAAAAACAATTGGAACAGTGGTGAACCTTCCCAGGAGTGGCAGGCCAATCAAAATTCCTCCAAGAGTGCATTGACGGCTCATCCTCCAAGACTCATCATTAACTGCTAGCTGCACTTGCCTCAGTAAAAGTCAGTGTTCAGAATTCCACAATAAGAAAAAGTCTGGGCAAAAATGGCTTCCATGGGACAGGTGCCAGATGAAAATCACTGCTGACCAAAAAAAAAACAAAAAAACAAAGCCTCATTTCACATTTGCCAAAAATATCTTGACACCCAATACTTTTTGGATTACATTCGGTGGACTGATTTGTCAAAAGTGCAACTTTTTAGAAAGCATAAGTCCTGTTACATCTGGCATAAACCTAATACAGTTCCACGATTACAACATCATACCCTCAGTCAAATAAAATGGTGGTACCGTGATGGACCAGGTCATAAGTGATGGTACCATGCATCCTGCTGTCAACCAGGAAATCAAAAAAGAGAATATCTGGCCATCAGTTTGTAATCTAAAACCCATGCGCAGTTCGGTTATTCAGCCAGAGCATGCAAGCAAGTCCTCATCTAATTGGCTCAAAAGAAAAAAAACTAAGGTTTTGGAGTGGCCAAGTCACAGTCCTGACTTGAATCCGATTGACAAGCTGTGGCATGACCTTAAACAGGACGTTCATACTATGAAACCCTCTAATGTGGCTGAATTAAAACAATTCTGCAAAAAAAAAAAAAGTGGGCTGAAATTCCTCTTCAGTGATGTATAAGACTCACTACCAGTTATAGACAATGTTTTATTTCAGTTATTGCTGCCAAGGGGGCACTACCCATTTTGAGTAGTATATGGGGGCTGTAATTTTTTTACATGGGTGATATAAGTTTTGAATAACTCTTTGCCTTCGAAAAATGAAATAATTACTTTTAATGTTGCATTTTATGTTTACTCACAATATTTTTGTCTTTGTCTTACATTAACTTGAGTTGGATGATCTGAAACATATACCAATGGCAAAAAAGCAAAAATGGAAGAAATTGGGAAGGGCTCAAATACATTTTCATAGCATTGTCTACTTAAAGCCATTTTTTCTTGTGAGTGTGATGAACTGGCTTTAAGCAACAGACAATCTGTTTTTGGTCTGAAAAGCCAGATAGAAGCTGGCAATGAACCACGATTGGTTCAACAATCCTGAAAAAATCTCAATCCTGGGCAAACAGCCAAATATCCAGACATCAAACAAGTAAAACATTGTAACACACTATGACTCTAGTGTTGATGAAACGGTGGACATTTTTCTCATAAATGTGTTCGCAAATCTTGCACTGCCTCCGTCACTACCTCCATCCAGTGCAACGGACCCACCAACCCAGCCAACCTGAATGAGCACGTATACAAACAATGCATCAGCCTTCGAACTGGATCTGAGGCGTCCACAGACACCACAGGAATCCTCTCACGATATGACTTCCCTTTGTCAAGATTTTGAATAGAAGAAGAATGCGAAGGAAATCCCAAGAACTGGCATTAATTCATTATTGACCGATTTTCCAAAAGGAAATATATCGAAAGACTATGTTCAAATATCAAAAAATTCAGGCTCCGTTACTTTTACCCTGTCAGTACTAGTGGGACATATATTTCCCTCAATATTTCCAAATATCCTGTTGGAACATGGGTCCCAGATATTAATGCATTTGGGCCAATTATATTATAGTCACAAAAATGACATATATTTTCAATGATTAACTTTGTATAACTGTATTCAGTATTGAAAGGGTTAAAGGGATGCTCACTCCTTTATATTCTCAATCCAACCATATTTTCCTCCTCGAAAGAGCTGAGGTAGTAAGGGAGATGCACTTTTAACATTAGCCATTGACCAGGTTTCAGGATGGGGCTATTTAATGTGGAGCATGGGGCAGTTGGGTCACTCCGAAAGCTACCATGCTCTCATGGCCCGATGCCGGCACTGGCCGGAGTTTGAGTCATCCCTCTTCCCTCGGGCTGACGGAGAGCCATGGGCGAAGTAAAGAGAGAGGACATTGCGCTGCCCATAAATGCTTCCCCAGGGAGGCATTAGGGAAACCTTTGAAGGGAAAAAAAGATGTCCGCAGCCGAGACTAACTCTCCGCGCCGAGGTAAAGGGGTCACCCCTGTTTCGAAGTGCCTCTATTTTAGAGTATTTTTCCAGGTGCGCCCGAGCTGTGTTTACACACGGCCTGGCTGTAGGGGTTAGGATACAGTATCTGTGTTTGACATAGGATCAAGATCCCTGGCTCAACTGAACAGTCATTATCAAGAGGCCCTAGTGCCCGACCGGATTTAAAAAAAAAATATGTATGTTGTTGACATTTTCGATGGCTGGGCATTCGATAGAGATTTTTAGATGTACATTGCCAGTCCATTACAGCTTTGGAGCTTAAGGACTTGGAGGCTCTAAACTTACTTGATTCCAAGCTGCATTCTAAATGAGTCGACAGTAGTAGGAGGTGCCGCTGGTATCAGCAGGAATAGCAGGGCTGCATTTTTCCTGGTTTGATTCTGCTACAAGATATGAGGACAGCGATACACCTGGGCAAAAATTAAGCACCACCCAATTCAAAATTAAAAGTCCTGAATTCTGTACATGTGTATGAAGGTTCTAGCATGCATTCCACATGTACAAACCCCAATTAGAGAGAAGTTTGGACATGGTGAATAGTGGCAGTATGCAATGATTTGCAAATCTCATAAACCCACATTTTATTCACAATAGAACATCGACAGCATATCAGATGTTTCCAAAAAGAATTTCAAATTTTGATTCATCTAACCACAGAACAGTTTTCCATTTTGCCTCAGTCCATTTTAAATGAGCTTTGGCCCAGAGAAGATGATGGCATTTCTTGATCATGTTCACAAATGGCTTTATCTGTGCATGATACAGATTTAAATTGCACTTGCGGATTGCACGGCAAACTGTGTTCACCGGCGATGATTTCTGGAAGTGTTCCTGAACCCTTGCAGTGAATTCCAGTGCAGAATGATGCCTGTTTTCAATGCAGTGACGCTTGAGGGCCCAAAGATCACGAGCATCCAATATTGACCTTCGGCCTTGACCATTGCACACAGACATTTCTGCCGATTCTCTGAATCTTTGGATGATATTATGAACTGTGGGATATTCAAAATCTTTGCCATTTTACATTGAGGAACATTTTTCGGATAATGTTCCACAATTTTTAAGACACAGTTTTTCACAGATTGGTGAGCCTCTGCCCATCTTTACTTCTGAGAGACTCTGCCTCTCTAAAATACTCTTTTCATACTCAGTTATGTTACTGACCTGTTGCCATTTTTCTACTTAGTTGTAAAATGCACCTCCAGCTGTTTTTTATCAGTGCCACTTACTTTTCCTGCCTTTTGTTGCTCCTGCCCCTGTCTGTCTGTCCGTCACAAACCCAAAAAACTGATGATGCAATCTGCACCAAAATTTACATAGGGGTCATTATTAGTCCAAGGATAAAATTGCTAGAATTTGATCTCATCTGAGCTGAATACTGTGAAACTAACAATAATTTTTGGATTAAAAATGGATGCATTTGCCAGATGAACGGTTTGGGTGTTTTTTTTTTTGTCATTAGATGGATGGTTTGTGGCCCCTCAGAGTACGCATTTTCTACCTCAATAAAATGTAATCATGATAAAAAATAATAACATTTGCTTTGAATGAGGTATGACGCCTTGGAGTGCTTTTTTGTCTACAAAATTATTTCTGGGGTCATAAATGACCCCATATATCTTTCAGCTGTCTTTGACACAGCAATAGGCCAATTCCTCTGATAATCTATGAAATTCTTTGGAGGAACAGCTTGACAAACTCATTGAAGGAAACATTTTTCTGATATGAAATATTAAAACAGCACATAAAAATGTACTTCTGGGGTCATAAATGACCCCACTCGGTCGCTTGAGGGTTAAAATAAAGCAGAATCGCGTGGTCGGGAAAAGAGAGTTTAGGGAAGGTCCGCCACTTGAGGGCTCCGGCATATTGCAAGAGCCACCTTTGATTTTGGCCTATTTAAAAGGGATACCCCTCCTATGACTAGCCACTGCCAAATCGTCCCGATTTCCCTAACCCAGTCACCAATCGCAGTGCGCAGCCGCCATGCCACTAAATGTGTGTTACCTATATCTACATTTTACTTGTACTATAAAAGAGAGGAGCTATTATTTTTTCTGTTATCATGTCTCGTTCCTGGATCCGAGGACATAACAGTGGGTTTATGAGATTTGCAAATCATTGTATCCTTTTTTTAATCACCTTTTACGCAACTTCCCAACTTCATTGGAATTGGGGTTTGCATTTCACTGTTTAAAGACATTGTCATGCACCTTGCCTAATTGCACATGGTGTATGTTTGCACTTGGGTGGCACTTCTGAAAAGTTAGGTTTCATTTTAGTCAGATATTGATTCTGTTTCTTCGAAGTTCAAACAGTCAAACAGTTGTTTTAGCAAATACAGATCTCCTCGCAGCCTTTGAAAGACAGTAGGCCCATAGTTTAAACAGCCAGGAAAACTTACTTTTCTTTTAAAGCTGATGAAGTTAGACGTAGAAATCAAATTCTTTTCAAACTGATTTTATTTACCTGGAAAGGTATGAGCGAGCCATGTTTCCAAGAACTGGGCAATGTTTGTTGATGTTAGCAATTTAATCCTTCGGTGAAATGGAACTCATTGAAAAAATTGGGTGGTGCCAAATTTCAGCCCAGGTTTTCTATGTCATACAACCCAGTTCATGCACAGAGTTAATTCTATGATGAAAATTTTCTTCTTTGTTACCTCCTTCAGAACAGTTATCAGGAGTTACATTTTTTTCCTGTTTTGTTTGTCTGGTTCTCTGTCTATCTGCTGACAGAATTAAAAGAGTGTTTTTGATGGCGATTCTCATCGTTTTTGTTTATTTTTGTCTGGAGAGCAGTGAAGCAGCGGCCAACCCCTTGTTGCGCTTTCAATAAGAACAGCCGTTTACATGGTGCAACCATGTTTTGAGTTCAACTAATCTTGTCACTCAAGTAATATCCTCATGTGATGGTCATTACCACAGTGGTGTGGAGAAGTGGTCGTTATTAGCAATTCTGAGCTACTCTGGTGTCCTGGCATGAGTATAAAAAGCGGGCTATCATTTTTCTTCTTTGGCGGGGTAGATAGGGGGTGTAATCGTGACATCGTATTTCATCTCTATGACATCTGCCCACAGATATATACATAGAACACTAGATTGCTGATAGAGTATGCTCAACTGAAGCAACTGTTCCAGCTGCGTATACATCAGGAATAAAAAGTCGTATGTAGAATCTCGTTCATTTTTGCCTGCTTGCAAACGTCATTTTCAAAAAAAAAAAAAGCGCAAGAGTCTGTGTTATTTTGGTATCGCTGAGCGAAGCAACATTTTATCGCCCTGATTATGTTTTTTTTTGGGGGGGGGGGGGGGGGGGGGGAGGCATACTCATAAAAGGTAAAACAGTTAACGATCGCTCACATTCGCTTTCAATTATTTAATTGAATGAAATATATGTTGATGGGATGGATCACTAGCTAGCTAGCACACTAGCGCAATTTTCTCCATTAAAGTACTAAATTTGAGTTTCTAGTTCTACGATGACTTGAAGCATTTTATTACAGCCCCTCGAATGAATATTGTTGCATAAAGCAGCAGCGCATCTCGGCATGTTAAAGATTATATTAACTAGTTTGAAAATGGCCACAGAGGAAACAATTCATATTAATAAAGAAGTTGGATGTATCGGTGTGGCAGCCAGGTGCTTCACTTTGGGTAATGTAAATGATGTCGTCAGCAATCTAGTGTTCTATATACGTGTGTGTGTGTCTGTGTGTGTGTATATATATATCTATATATATATACACACACACACACACACACACACACATCCACCTCATGAAAGTGTGCTAATCTGATATCACTGAGGTTCAGTACATTAAAAATTTCCCAGATTGAGTACTGCTTACTGAGTTTAAAAAGTACTGAGTGTGAAAAGATGAACAAGAGGAAATAACCCTGAGTTCCTCTCCTGTGTGACCCTGTCAGCTCATTTGCCCAAACCACAGGCTGAGAGCCCACTGAACCCACGGTCAGGGCAAAGCTAGGGACAACACTGACACCCCAATGAAGCCCATAAGTGTACGGAAATTAGTGCTGAGCACATGATACAGATCGTGTCGGAAAACAGGGATTGAGAAGTTGCCATTCCTCTTGAAAGCCAGTTTCCGTGAGCATTATGTTGGTATTACTATTCTGCATTGTAAACAGTGGAAAAGTATTCAGGCACGCACACTTTCTAGGTTTTCCCCATACATAAGCTTTTCACTTGAAAAGATAGAATAATACGTCAGGGTGCAGAGTACAGAATGAACAGTGTTGAGTGAGCAGTACTGGGGCTGTGTGTGCTTACTTTACCCCGTCGAGAGCCCCGCTCTCTCCCCCAGAGTGTGGAGTGATTGACAGGGCGGGCGATGTTGGAGCCGAGACCCTGGAGGGCAGGAGCACTGTGGGAATTGGAGTTTCAGTGCCCACCCCCCAGCCCCGAATGTTATGATATCTCAGAATAAACAACGTTGAGGCTGAAAACTGCACACTTCACTCTGTTTAATCTCCTTCTTCTTTCTCTCTCTCTCTCTTTCACCCACCTTCCCTCTCCCTCACTCTCTCGCTCTCATACAGCTGAATGTGTTCTCTCGACTGTGTTCACCTGGGGCAGCCTGTGTTGGGTACTTCAGTAAAGCCCCATATTTGCAGTTAATCGCTCTTAATAAGGATCTAAATAACCTGGCGCTCTCCGCTCTCTCCCCAGTGATGGAAGCAGATGCCCCAATTCTTACCCCCTTCTCTGCAAGCACGCCGTTACGCCCTGCGCCACGCAAACTCCGCACTTCCCGCTTTTGTTTTTCTCTGAACTCTCTCGTTATTTCAAAGAACCTATTAGCACGCACGGTTTCCATTATTCCCTATGTTTAAATATACTGTTAACTAAAGAAGGCATCATTTGTTTCCAGTGCTTAAATCCCTCAGCGCATTGTTTTCTGTGCTGTTCTACAGAAAGTGTTTGTTAGCGTAACTAGCACAAGATAGTAATTATCAAAGTTACAGTCGTTATTAATGAGACGGCCCTTTGTCTGGCTTTGTTTTGCTGTTGCTGCATTTTGTTTGTTTGTATGTTTTACTCCCTCCACATTGTAATTCATTTCTCTCAGGTTATGGAACATGATTATATTTGGTGCCCCCAACATCATGATGAAAATATAAATAAGGCGGTGCGTGTGTGTGTGTGTGTGTGTGTGAGTGTGTGCGTGCGAGATGCAGACAGAGGAGGCGAATGCGGGATGGTGCTCTGGTGAGGAGACCCTGGCATAAGCCACTGTGCCAGGACATCCTTCTGGCCGCACACACACACAAACACACACATACACACACATGCGTGCACACACACACAAACACGCACGCACATGCGCACACTCATACGCGCACATGCACGACCACGCACACAATCACAGACAGACACGCACACATACACACACACAAACACATGCACACACACACACACACACACACACACACTGTGTTTATTCTGCTGATGCGTGATTTCCCTTACCTGCAGCAACACACATGACCAGGTGAGCAAACCTTGGGAGTACTGACAGCCCAGGGATGGGTGGGGGATAGAGAGAGAGAGGGAGGGAGAGATGGAGCAAGACACAGAAAGAGTGGGATATAGAGTAGGAAGGGAGAGAAAGGGAGAAAGATGGAGAGAGAGAGAGAGAGAGAGAGAGAGAGAGCGAGAGGCCAAACAGTGGCGGTCAGACCAGCTCGGTGTCGGCTGACAGATATAATTACAGGACTGGTTCTCTCTCTCCGAATGGTTATTTATTTTAGCAGCGCTGCCCCGCTGCAGCGCCCCCCCCTCCCCCGCTCCTGCTGAAGAAGAGCCTCTTTAACTGAAAGCTTTCCAAACAACCTCCGCTTGGCCGCAATCCCCGGGCCCGACCACTCTCCTTCACCGCGCCGTTTTACTACGAGCCTGTGATGTGTCTGAACCTGGAGGCTTCGGTCTGTATGTGTGTGTATGGGTGTGTGTGGGTATGTGCGTGTGGTGTATGTTTGTGTGTATGCGTGAGTGTGTGGGTGTGTGTACGTGCAGCTATGTGAGTGTGTGTGTGTCTGTGTGTGTGTGTGTGAGTGCGGGGGTGTTTGTGTGGGTAGTTTAGTGTGTGCATGCGTGAGTGCATGTACGCGTGTGTGTGTTTGAGTGTGATTGTGTGGGTGTTTGTGTCTAGTGTATGTGTGCGTGTGCCTGCGTATGTTTGTGTGTGTAGGTGTGTGTGTGTGTGTGTGTGTGTGTACTGTATATATGTTTGTGTGTGTACATGTGGTGCAGGAGTCTATATGTGTGTGTTTGTGTGTGTGTGCAGTAGGTTTCTATTCAAATCCAGTGCGCAGTTAATATGTAATATAATAACAATAGCAGTCATTACCGCCGGACAAAGCTGAGATTTTGACCCCGTTTCATGTTGTTTTTTGGGCAAGCTATCATATCTCTGCCTGTAGTTTACACGTTTGGATTATTTTTACTTATTGAAATTAGCCGGACCGGAGCATTTGCAACTTGGAAGAGCATGCAGGACCGCACGGAAGAGAGACTTCTTCCTCCAAAAAATTTCTGAAATCAACAAAAATACTGCCACAAATTTACTTTCCTCATGAGATTGTTCCGTTCCCCAAAACACTGGAGAAGCTGTAAATATCTCTCTGAGAAGATTCCACTGCCCCACAGCAGAATGTGTTTCGGCCGTCACAACCTGAGTGACAGTGGATAATCGCTCACATACAGAGAGGTAATAACTTAAATATACAAGCAAAATTTACAGATAAAACATATCCAAAGTTTACGTATTGCCTGTGTTTCCCTTTCCTGACATTCCTGAGAGGGAAGAGGAAGAAGGATGTGACGTCAGCGGGACGGATTGTGATCGGATTGTAATGTGGATGCTGGAGATGGGTCTTAACAACAGGTGTAAATGTATGTGGTCAAACGCTAGCCGATTTCTATCCGATCACAAAAAAACACATATTAGTCTCAGGTGTAAAGTCAGAGATTCAGTGAGAGAGAGAGAGAGAGAGAGACCTGGGTAAAATGCATTTCTCAGGTGCTGGTTAGCTCAGATGTGTGTAAGAAGGAAGGTGTGCAAGACACTGCTGGCCGACAGTAACTCACCATTCTTTCCTGCGAGGAACAGGATTCAGTAGAATCCTATCAAATATGAAGCGCAATGCACAGTAAGATCCTGATTACACACCCTAGCGGAGATCAGCTGAAACTACAACAATCAGGTAGCTCGATTGATAACATCGTCAACTCCTGCAGTTATAATCGTTCTGGACGATGGAGAATTGGGGGACCTGAGATGCGGTCACCCTGCTGCGCAATTTGCCCATTGAAGAGTCGATGAATTATGTGTAGGCACATTTGGGCTACGACGGAAGCGCGATTCTGTCAGGTTTATAGCGGGACACGATGGGCAAAGAGGTCCTGTCCGATCGTCCACAGAAACTGAACACTGAAGCACCATTAAGACAAACTTGGCCGAGAAAAAGGAAGGCAGCCTCCTAAGGCTGCTGTGAAAAGGTGAGCACAGCTCATAAAAACTGTGTCGGGCATTTTGCACGCCTGATTGACGCATGCAGACACCAGGAAACAACATCTTTGCACTCCACTGCTTTCAGAGAAAAGATAAGATCTGTTCTCAAATAGAGCACTGTGCTGTGGGGTGTGTATTTGCCCCAGAGAGGGTAATAAGGGCAGTTTGTCAGTAGCGAGAGCACTGTGCTGTGAGGTGTGTATTTGCCCCAGAGTGGGTAATTAGGGCAGTTTTTCCACTGGTGAGAGCACTAGGCCCCGCTTGCGTCAAGCTCGTAGAGGTCCCAGCATGCCTTGGGGCAGGGTTTTTGTTCTGTCACGCTCGTCCTCTCTACACTTCACTAAACAGAGTGGGCTGCCCGGGTGATTCCACTTCCCGATTCTCAGAAAAACGGACACCTGCATCAGAACATAAACAAGCCAAAATAGGCTGTCCTTTCCCAGAAGCCCCTGGGGCATTCAACTTCCTGGGGTCGTAGCTGACTGATTAAGTTGTTCATTATTCCGGTCATTTTACAGGCATCCTTTTCTAAAAACGTTTTAAAAAGCCACTTAAAAATGGCAAATGCAAATTCCGCCTCACTTTGATGCTTCACTTTACATTTTCACTCAAACCGATGATGGGGCTGACGACAGCGCCAGCTCACACACACATTCGAAAGTGCTTCACTGATATGATTCGTTGCCAGTGGAGCAGGACCAGGTCAGGTCAGAAACACAAAGTAAATGTTTCGCTCTTTGGATCGGCTCGCCGTATCGCCTTACCACTTAACTTTCCCTGCCAGAACCCTCATCAGAATTTGATTGCATTTCCAATGCCCTGATTAAATAAAATATGGCATTATGTAAATGGCGCTTTCTTTGCCATATGGACAGAGAGGTAGCAGATGACTGTACAGGCAGCAGACTTATGCCTGCTGGTCTCTCTGGGACCCCGTTTGAGGGCGTCCAGCTCATAGCAGCTCGTGTTGCTGCCGTAAAGGGGACCAGCGCTGCCACATGGCGACACCTGACAATGTCACACCTGCGAAGGGGAGTCATCCAACTAATCCCGCGTGAGCTCTAGAAGGTTCCGGGCCTGGCCGAGAGTTTTTTACTGCAGTTACCAGGCTTTATCTGTCCCTCTCACTGCCTGCTAATCCCGCTGGTCGCGCCTCTCGGTGCTTATCTGGGTGGACTCAGCCACGCCCTCTCATCCCAGCGCAGAGATGTTATACTTGTCTGAGGTTCCGTCCCTACACCAGGCCACACCAATAAGATCCTGCCTGTGACCCTCCACTCGTCGGCCAAAGAGTCCAAAAGTCGCCCGCTGTCCTCAGGTCGCACCGCAGCGATCACCGTATCCCAGAACCCAATGCCCTATAAGACGCAGCAGATCTTATCCCCAGACTCCCCCGAAAACTGGTTCAGACACACAAACACACAAAGTCCCTTGATTCTGTGGGAAACATTTTTTGTAAGGCTGATATGTCTTCTCAGCTGGAAGGCACTGGAAGTCTTTTTTTCTTCAATGCAGCCCTCAAACTCATACAGAGTAGATTCTAGATTTAGAAACATTGGGCTCTAATTTTGTGGCACAGCATGGCGTAGCGTGGCGCAGCCCGCGCAGTGGTAATTTCGTGTGGTGCAACACCACGCGCAGCCACTTTGGCAATTTGGGAGACGGACATGCGCCGAGATGGGTGTGGTGGCGTAGTAGGGGGAGGTGTCACATATTCATCAAGATGCAGTGACAATTTTGTAGAAAAAGTCTCCGCTGAAGTTGCCCAGAAAGCTCGCCAGCTCCAACCTGGTTTAATTTCCGTGCAGTGGTAATTTGGCTGACCGGCGCAGAGTGCGCACACGTCACCGAAACCTCACAAGTAGGTTTCCAAAATGTTAGGCACATTTCAATGCAATAAATAATTACAGCAAGCACTATTTAATGTAACTATGTGGATCAGGACATAAATTATTGTATCTATATCAATTGTCCTGATGTCAGATTAAAGGCGGTTGGCACGTGTAATGGAAACTCGACCTAGCTTAATTAACGCAGCCAAATCTGTGATGCAAACTAACGACATCTTTCTCAGCCAACCACAAACTGCCTAAATATAATGCTTGCGTTCTATGCTCAGTAAAGCCGCTTGCACACTGGACGCGAAATTTTTCACACGACTGATTACAGTCAAAGTCAATGCAAGGACGCGAATACACGTGTCTGTTTATTTGTCTGTTTTCTTGCGTTGAAGATAGGCAACAGTCTTTATTCGGTCTCGCTTTTGAAAATTAGTCAGATGGATCGAACAGATTCATGCTTTATTTCCACACTAGAGATAAAATAGTGCTTGAAGTCAGTGACCAAATCAATTCCATGACCATTGACATTGTGAATTAAATATGGCATGCACGATCAAGACTGTCCGATTCGAAATGCAAAATACTTCATGTCCGGCAGCCTGCAAATAGTAAAAGTATGAGAACAGATTTATAATGAAATAAAGAATAAAAATTTATCATCAACAAACAGAACATCCAAAAAAGATGGCCCGCAAATAAATAAATCGCAGTGTTCATAAGATGTTCTGTTTTTATTTTTTTTTTTATTATCAATCTTTTTATTCTTTATTTCGTTATCAATCTGTTGTAATCATCCTCTTTTTTTTTTTTTTTTTGGCTGTCAGACACGGAGTAGGGGAGCTCGGGTGCGAAAGTAACTCTGGACGAAAGTAACACGGCGATTTACTCGCAGCCATCCACACTTCGATGCGTCATACTAGGTCAGCTCGTGCCCCTCTCCAGACCCGCGAACATTCCTGAGGCATCCAGTCTTCCTCGCGGCACCGAGAAAACAGTTTTCCACAGCGGTGAGTAAATTCAGACGACTGCTAAACTTTTTCGATTTAAAGATTGTCTTCATCGCTCCATGTGTCATATTTATGATGAAATGATAGGTGATTTAGTTCCGTAACATATGGTGAAGTTTGAAATATCTGAATTTCTCCACTTTGGAAGTAATCCTCGTTCAAATGTCAGGAGTCACCGTCGGGACTGAAGTAGCAACAGTTAGGTTCGTCCCTCTCTGCTATTGCGGCTGCATTTTGTGTTTAAAAGCTCAATAAAAATGTGTGTTATGTTTTACCGACAGAAAATGCCAAGAGTTAGGGTCAGAACTACCCAGAGAGGAACGGTTGACCCGGAGTTTTACGCAAGGGCCTTTTTTGATGTCCGAAGAGGCGATAGTATAAGGAGGGCAGCAGAGGTGCATGGCGCTTGTCATGCCATCCTGTGCAGGTACTGGAAGAGGGGGGCAGAGGCAAGAGGGAAGCAGACCAGGCCCCCGGGCTACAGGGCTCACCACAGTCTTCACAGAAGAACAGGAGAAGAGACTGCAGGCACATATAAAGAGAGCAGCTGATATACTTAGGCCTGAGTCCTAAAGAGGTGCGAGTAACGCCGTAGACAGAGCTACACCACTACCGCCATATAGCAAGCACCTCCGCTCCGGATCCGCTCCGAGGCTTCCTGGACACACAGCAACCGCAGTTTCTCAGGGCAATGATGATGAATGTCTTGTTTGTGGGGAGACATATGCCTCATCTTTGCCTGAAGAAGTGTGGGTGCGGTGTATCTTTTGTCAGCTGTGGTCGCATGAGGCATGCACTGAGAGTGCCACTCATGTTACCTATCTCAACTGTGATGAGTAATTTCATCCCAAATAGCAAGCTCCTCCGCTCCGGATCTGCCCCGGCTCTGCCCCGGCTCTGAGCTGGATCAGCTGGAGCCGGGGAAGATCTGGAGCAGAGGTGCTTGCTGTCTGGGATAATTTTTATAAATAGACCTTGCACATTAAACATGTTCACGTTCACTTTTGGAACATTTGAAGCCAATTAAAATATTTAAAACGAATGTCTGGCTGTTTTTGCTTCTGTTTTAACGACAGAAATTTAAAAAGATTCCAGTAAATTTGATCATGTTAATTTTGCCCTGCCCGTGCAATACTCTCGTCCCGGCTGGATGGGTCGAAAGAAGCAACCCGCAACTTCCGCTCGACGTCAAACTATGCCGAAGTCAATATATCACAATATTAACACAAAAGTTTAATTGCTCTGAAATTCTTTTTTCAGTCTGGAATGTTATCTTTTAAAATGACGTCCATGTGAAAAATGTAACTTTTGTACCTGCTCTCCCCTATTTTGCATTTGCATTTTTCGACCGGCATTGCACATTTTCCCGCGCCAATGTCGACTCACTTTATTGAGCAGAGCTTAAACAGAAACATTGATTGAAATTCTTGGTACTCATCTTATAGAACTGAGTCCACTTATCGAAACATTCACGTTTAATATCTAAAAAATTCAGTAGATTTGAAGAAAGTAAAAACAATAATCGACTGTCGGACACGACTGTTGGACAAGGAGATATATTAAAACCCTGTCCGACTTTCGGACACGTAGACACTGCGTTCAACGCAGCAACGCAATCTGTCATGCGAAAAATTTGTTTTGCGTCCAGTGTGCAGACGGCTTAACACCACTATTATTGTCACTTAGGTTTTATCGTCTTCAGTGGGGGAAAGGAATACAGCCTGATTGCTATGATCTCGTGCCAAGTTATGATCACATATTAAAAAAAAATGTGTAACATATTTTGCATTGTTGTCCATGCATGTTAATCCCAAAATATTAAGCAGCAACAGGGTGTAATAATAGGAACACGCTATCCATTGTTTCTCTTTCCAATGATGCAGGCAGAAGAAATAAATGAGCAACCGTCGTATTTCACTCCAACTTCATAAGTTTGAATGACCTGACATAGTTTCGTTTTGAAATTCCATTCAATTTCGCTAATGGTAATAATTCAAGAATGCCTCATATTCGTAATGCTTAATATAGACGTAAGCGGTGCAGAAAACATCCCTGAAGCAGCAAAGTAAAATGCAACATTAACGCATCATACAGATATAGGACAGAGGCTTCTTTATTTCAACACTTTAAAGGTGAGGAGAGGAGCCCATTTTATTGATGAAGAGTTGACTCGGCTGTACCCACTTAAGTCTTTTCTCCTCCCTCTTTGCCTCTTGCGCCAGCAGGAGGGACAGAGGCGGAACAGAGGAATACTTGCACCAGGCTACGCCGGGGACGAAATTGCAACATAGGCCTGGACACACCCCGTTGGCGCGGCGCACCCCCTATTCGCCGAATTTAGAGTCAATAAACAGAACGTGAGGCTCGTCTGTATCTTCCCTTCGGCCCATTTCCTCTTTCACTGCTCCCCTCAGGATGAGACAGATGTTAACATTTGTCTTTCCTCACTGATGTTTCTTTTGAGTTTCCTCATCTGTAGCGATAAAAATTTTCTTCATTTGTTCAGCCTTGGTTTAATATGCTAACAGAGACTAGGGGGTAAACAGAAAAGTGAGTCTGCTGCATTAGCTCTACCTGCTGTCTCTGGTGGAACAAGCGCTAATAGATGATGGAAAATGCATCACGAACTGGAGATACTAGTGATTTTCCCTGAGACGTTTTGCCACCAACATCCAGCTGTTTACAGCTGTGAATAATGCAAATTCAACTGCTTTCATTTGAGGCTGATTCAGTGACCAAAAAGACATTTAAATAAAAATAGTATAATTTTTTAGCTTCTTTAAAGTAACAATCTCGATTTTTGTTTCGTTGTCTTCGGCATTGCATTTCACCTGACGAAGTCTGTCGACCAAACAGTTGTGAATAAATGGCCTATTGCGTGCGGAATGGACAGTGCGCGTAGCCTCCGTTGCAGACATCTTATGGTGTTTGGTTAAATTCCCTCCCCCAACAACGTCTGCGCACTCGAGCGAGGTTTTGTGTTCCGTGACATATTGTGATTGTGCTTGATGAGCCAATCAGAATGCTTATGAGCAATTTCCCAAATCCTGTAGGCAAATTTACGTAGACATCTTTCCTCTGGATAACTAAGTTGTTCATTGCTTGTTCTTGTAAACTATTCATATTTTCAATATTTAAGGTTTTGCAGATTTTATCCAAAGCTCGAGAGAAAAAATATTCGCCACCGTCCGCCATTTTGGATTTATATGTTAATGCATATGTAATTAGCGCCTGGATTTCAAGAGCTAGTTTCTGATTGGTGGAACACAAAACCTCGCTCGAGTGCGCAGACGTTGTTGGGGGAGGGAAGTTAACCGAACATCATAAGATGTCTGCAACGGAGGCTACAGTGCGCGGGACTTTTTTCTACTTTTCTGATCTGCCACCCTTTTGGGCTTTTTCTTACGTACCTGCCCCAAAAAAGAGATGTGCGAAAACCTTTCTTCTATTGTTGTCTTTGGCAACACAAATTATGTGCCTTCATTTTAGAAGTGATTTTTGGACCTAAGTACTTGAAGATCCAAACTGTGTTGCCTGTGTGAAATCAGTCAGTTGGCACGAGGTCAATGTCTCCATGGCAATTTGAGTTCACAAGTTCACACAAAAAGGTGAAAAAGGAATAATGTCTTCTGACTCGGTAACTACAATGCATACCATTTAGTGAACTAAAAAATGGATGCCATGAAAATGTGGTTATGTACTTATTCATTGCATAACATTAGGCTAACTTTTTCCGATCATTGCAATGTATTCATGGCCTCGATGGAAATAAAAATTACATTGAAATGTTACAAGTAGCAATCTTGCGAGAAGTGATGAATTCAGTAGACAGTTTGCATGATCAGAGGCATTATCTGGCCTTTATTACAATTGTTAACAACTAGCTAACATTATATAGTTAAATTTGCAGGCCAGTTGACGTAACATTACTTGAAATGAGAGATCATGATTTAATCGCTGTTTGATCACACATGGAGAGAAACCGTGTCTTTGGTTGCCAGTTACGATCATTGGAAAACGCGTCAATAAAGGAAAATGATTGAGAACTACTAATTGCAGTCATAAAGCGACTTGTCTTGCCCCACCCCCCCGGCTACGCCACTGCAGTCAGTGCGTGGATTTTCGAACTTACTGCTGAATCAACTTTATAAAACATCACAAATAATTTCTCCCCTCGCACAGTAACAGTGCGCAAATGAGCAATGCTTTCAGTTATTGCTGGGCTTGACGAAGCCTAACAACCGCAGTCTCACTAACCGGTCCTACGAAGCTGCTTATCAACATGTGATGTCAACTGAGGCTTACCTGACCTACATATCGACATGTTCACATAATAGAGACGGAGTTTGTAGCATATGACCGATAGTCTACTGGCAGCAGAGCAGCATATTTTACAAATGAAAAGAAAATGATCATATTAAAAAATATGAGGAATACAGGCGTCGCGGAACGAGAGGGGAGTGTAGTGGGAGGAGACGATAGTGACGTGTAACAGAGCAGCAGCACTACGTATACAAGATGCGACAAGTAGCGGCGGGCGATTTCAAAACAATCGTGGCGGAAGAACTGAACTTTGTGCTGTTTCTCCCTGTACAGATACTGCATATTCAGGCAAAGATGTTGTGCATTTTGATTAACTTGTTTTGTTTACTGTGGGACTTGAGTGAAGGGCGTGTTTCTGCTATTAAAAATGCCCTGGAGGAGAACAAACGTAGCAGTGGGGGACGGTTCTAGGAAGAGAGGCGAGCTGATTCTACACGCCGGAGATGAAAACGTATGGTTCTTTTAAGTCAGTTGGGACTGATCACATCATATTTTCCACCTTGCCAAGATGGCTGATTCATAGTGGCCCCACTTCCAACAGTCCCACCAAACTTACGCCACTGTGACCACCTCTGAAGGCGTTACAGAGGTGGGATCACTTGATCTCCCCATCCCGCTTCTGGTGCTTTCATAGTGCAGGCGAGACGTTACAGAGGCGTAAATATTGCGGCTTGAAATGGCACCATGAAAGCTCCTGCTGCTTGTTAGTGCTATCTAGCTGGGCTAACTGGATTAGATTAGTAGTTACTGTAAATGGCCATTACAAACAAAAGTTGACAATGCTAACTTGCTTGCAAATCAATGAATACAATGGATGTAAAACAAGTAGCATAGCAAAGAACATCACTGGAATAAATGACTTTTTTAAAATTACATTGTTGTCTTAACAAAAATTGCCTGTCTTGAGATGTTCGGTAGCTAACGCGAGCTGTACAAATATTTTAAAATAATGCAAACTGTCATGTTTTTCAGCATCCTGTTTATGAAATTCCCCCATCAAACAGCCGAGGAAGCAAAGCCCAGGAACTCCAACAACCAGATAGTCTACTATGTTGCTCCTTTAGGAGCTTACTTTTGCTTCTAAATATAGCTATTTTCTGAGGCAATTTGCTTTTAGCTAGCTCATTAAAGATGGTCACGTTCATTGTTTTCAAACCTTTTGACAAAAAACAGGCAATCAGCAATTCCACCTGTGGTCTACCTCAAAACAACAATGGTCAACAATTTAATGAGAGTAAATTATAAGTCATTATGATTCAGAATCCCTTTTAATAACACTCATTACTCTTTTATGTTGTGTTGTCAGGCACCTGTGATTTCTTCACAGCAGGGGGCAGTGGTATTCCTGGTGTATAAATACCGTAGTTTGGTGGTGGTGGTAATGGTGGTTGGGTGTTATGGCTTGCTTGAATTGCACGTTGAAGTTATCCATTGAACTGCACTGCAAGTTTAAAATGACTCCTGATTAGGTTTTGGGAGGAGCGTTTGAGCCAAAACATCTGGTGCTTTTTTCTTCTTTTTTTTTCTTTACCTTAAAAGTTTGGTAATGTAGTGGGATTATCATGAACAAAAAATTGCTTCATGAAGTACATTTGTAATTAGTACAGTGTAGCTATAAATAGGCTTTAAATGGAAGGGATGCTGAAACGGGCGCCTGTCAAGAAAAGACAGTGTACAGTTACCAGGAGAGAAACCTCCCACCAGCCTCTCAATCGCCTGCGCATAAGTGCATGTTTGTGTATGTGTTCTGTGCATGAATGTGTTCATACATATTTTCTGAGCATAATTGTGTGTTCGTACATATTCTCTACGCGTCAGTGTGTGTGTTTGTACATACATTCTGAGCATATTGTAAGAGAGTGTTCATACATATCTTTTATGCTTAAATGTGTGTTTGTACATATTTTCTGAGCATAAGTGTGTGTTTGTACTTATTTTTTGTGCACAAATGTGCGTTTACACAATATTTTCAGTGCATAAGTGTGTGCATTTACATATTTTCTGACCATAAGTGTGTGTTTGTACATATTTTCTCACCATGTGAGCGTGTTTGTTTACTTTTATGGCGCTTAAACCTAAAAAGCATGTACAGACTCCGCCCTGAAAGTTTAATTGCTAACTTATTTTATCACATTCCCGAAACCTCTGTTTTTAGGTTACACTCAGGTTTCATCTGAAATATATGAGTCCAAGTCTATGTTCCAGACCTCGCTTGCTTTGGTGGTTGTTTCATCAGCATTTGAATGTTCCATATTGAAATACATATACATATACATCTATGACCACCCCCCTGAAAGGGTTAGGGCCTGTCTGTTTTTACAATGTGCGTTCGCACATGTTATTCAGTGCACAAGTGCACTTTTGAGCATGTTTTTCAGTGCATGCGTGTGTGTGATTGCAAGCATAGAGCTGTGTGGGAGGCTGCATGCTGCGCGGCCAGTCGGAACCGACTGTGCCTGTGCCTAACCTTTTGCCAGCAAGCGGCTGGGGTTAGGGCTGAGGTCCCTCGCCCAAGATAAACTGACATTTCCCTCCAACCCGAGCGCTCATTCCCTCTAACCGGCGAGCGCTGAGCAGGGGAGCGCACAGACGCTGCGGTGTCAGATGGGTAACCCTGCTGCATTTTACATATCTCTTCCCTGAGAAGGCGGTCGGTTTATCGCTGCCGTTCACCCACATGAATGCTGGAGAGCAGTGCTGTTTTGTTTTGCTTTTCAGAGATAGCGGGGGGGGGGTTTACACATCCAGAAAGCACTGCGACTTAAGCATGGCGAGAGTTTTTCAGAAATCGAAAAGCAGCAGTGGAAAATGGGACTGAATATTGTATTTATACACCATACAAAAGAGAATAAAAATGAGTGGTGACTTCAGAGAGCACAAAGCACGCAAAATCCCATGTCTCAATAAGCCTTTCTACTCCTCACCGTCTCCATCCCATAAGTGTGATTATGAAGGTACTCCTGGAATCGCCAAAATTAAATGAAGGGTAAGGGGGAGAGAGAGGGAATGCGAGGGAGGAAGATAATCTCAGGATTAGGTGATACATCGCAAAGTCAAACCGGGGTGGGAGCACTATGGGTTGAATATGGGGAAATGGGGCGGGAGAGAGACGAATTCACAGTCGTGCGAAGTGGAGAATCAGGTGTTTGAGCTCCGTTCGAGCATTCAGGCGATAACTTTTGCGTAAGGAGAGGACGCAACTGAGGGTGCTGGCACAGGCGGATACTGAGGTCATCCCCATCGCCTAGCGAGATGCAGAAATAAAAGCGCCCCAAATAAAGAACTTGATAAGGGTGAAGGGTTGTGTGTTGACAGCACCATGAGGCCTGTCAAAACCCCTGATCCTCCACTTGTGCCCTGACGGATTCCTTTTCTCCTCTGGTGCTCGGCTATTCGCCCTCATTTCTGGAGCATTAGCACTACTTCTGTTCAATTAGCGGTCAGATTAGCTTGCGGGAAAATGCTGTGTTAGCACATGCAAAATGTTAATCTGCTGAAAACTTCAACCGGTAAAGCTGATGTAAGCTGCCTGGTTAGCTGGTCATCCAGATAGTACGTATACATGGAGATGTCATATAAGCATAAACAAGCTAGAGAAAAACCTTTAAACCCCTCACAGATGAAACGAATATCACTGATTATCTAGTAACCATGGCCCATGTCATGGACTGCAGACAGACCCGAGACTGCATGCGAGAGGACAATTCTCGAAGTCAGCGTGTTGGATGTGGGGGAAATGGGACCTGAGCAACTTCGACGAGGGCCAAATCATTGTGGCCAGACTAGTGGGTCAAAGCATCTCCGAAGATGCAAGGCTTTTGGGGGTGCTCCCTGTCGGCGGAAGTGAGAACCTTCTGACAGTCGTACAAGGAGAGACAAGCCTGGAACGGACAACACGATGTTGGGCACCCAAAGCTCATTGACTCATGTGATGGTCCTGCTCTGCAGGCCCTCCTACCTCCTGCTGTCTGCACCTCCACCTCAACCAGCCACAGCTGCTGCTCGTTGAGGTGGAGGTGCTGTTAAAAGTATAAAAGAGCTGCACTCCCAAACTGGAAATGCAGCTGCATTCTGTGTTTTTTCCTGTCTGTTTTGGAGCCCTATTCATTGCCGCTGCTCCCCTCGCTGGTTTTTTACTTTAATTAAATGTTTATTTATAATTTTACTCAGCCGTTTGGGTCCCTTCCTTTGGTATTGGGTACATGATCACAGTGCCCGCCGGCTCATTGCTTTTTGCCGGCGGGACCAAACCATGACAGATTCACATGGCCAGCAAAGGCTATCCTGCCTGTTCTGAGCTGGAAGAAATGCTATATGAGTATTTTAATTATACTTATGGGTGAAATGTGTCAAAACACACTCAGATTATACCTGACTGCATATTGCGCTTTGTAGGTTCAGACTAGTCAGAGTACCCTTTCTAACTCCAGTCCATCAACGAAAGTGCCTACAATGGGCATCGGAGTGTTGATACTGGACCTCAGAGCAATGAAAGACAGTTGCCAGGTCCAGTGAGACCTGTTTTTTTCCACATCAAGCGCTTTGGCTGGGTACGTGTGCACAATTTAGCTGGGAAGAGATGGCACCAGGATGCACTGTGGGAGGAGGACAAGTTGGTGGAGCGAGAGTGATGCTCTGGGAAATGTTCTGCTGGGAAAACCTAGGTCTGGAATTCAAGTGAATGCTATTTTTATGGAGCTGTTTTGGCGGCGCAAGGGGGATCTACACAATATTTGGCTGCTGATTTAAATGTTGAGGCTGACTGGCATTTTGAGGGGTGGGCAAAATATCAGAAGCATACCAGGAAAATGCTGTAACTTTGAATTCTAAACTAAAATCGCAAAAGCATCCACACAGGTGATTCCTGTCCAGTTTCGATCTAATGAAATGCATGGGTATGCAGAGAAGTGTTCTGTGTGTTCAACCCACAGAATAGGTCGCTGGTGTGAATGACACAAAGGTATGAAGAATACATGCAAAATAAAAAACATGAATATTGTCCATGCATGCATACATGCACACAGGTGTTAGAGCCAATAAGAAATGAAGGTGTTGTGACATGAAGTGACATCTTTATCCACACTCACGGGACTTGTCCCTTTTCACCAACAGTTATTCTCTTCATTGAGCTTGGGTTTAAATGCACATCATACATAAATGTACGGGGGGTGTATGATATGTACTCAATAAATAGGTTTTCTTCTTGCGTGATTTTTTTCTCTTAGAAATCAACCTCATAAAAGCTCCATCAAATGCAGCTGCTGAATTAAAATCTGTAGAACTTAGGGCCTATTTTAACTTCCAGTTGAGATCAGAAAGTTCCCAATGATCCCTAATATGTGCATTGAATTACAGGGAAATGTGTATTAAATGATGTACAAGATCCACTGTAGATATTTTCCATTTGATGTAATGCTTTGGCCTTAAAAACATGGCGTCCTGAGTTTGAATATTTTTCTAATATAAGTGTGATGAAGCTTCAGTAAAGCGCTGCAACTAGCAGATACAGAATATGTACATGACATTGTCCTACAGGATGAAAAAAGTGTTTTTTTTCTGACTTCGAACCGAGTTAAGTGAAGACTTAAGGTTTTAAGACCATAGAGTTTAAAATGAAAAAAATAAGTTTGAATGATTATGAATGTTGTCCCTCATGTTTAGGATGGGTTGATTTGATCCAAGCAGAACACGACGGTAAGATCATCGCAGAGTTCCACAGTGAAGGTTTCGTGTGGATCTTTTAGCTGCAGACACAGGACAAGCCACATGCAGGATACGAGCTCTTTCAGCTACAGGGCATTTCCCCAACACAGGACAAGCCACATGCAGGATACGAGCTCAATCAGCTATAGGGTATTTCGCCACACAGGACAAGCCACATGCAGGATACGAGGTCTTACAGCTGTAGGGTATTTTCCCAACCCAGGACATGCCTCATGCAGGATATGAGCTCTATCAGCTGCAGGGTATTTCCCTGACACAAGACATGCCACATGCAGGATACGAGCTCTTTCCGCTGCAGGGTATTTCCCCAACACAGGACTTGCCACATGCAAAATACGAGCTCTTTCCGCTGCAGGGTATTTCCCCAACACAGGACATGTCACATGCGGGATATGAACTCTTTCAGCTGCAGGGTATTTCCCTGACACAGGACATGCCTCATGCAGGATACAAGCTCTTTCAGCTGCAGGGTATTTCCTAAACAAAGGACATGCTACATGCAGGATACAAGCTCTCTCAGCTGCAGGGTATTTCCCTGACACAGGACATGCCTCATGCAGGATACAAGCTCTTTCAGCTGTACCGTATTTCCCTGACACAGGACATGCCTCATGCAGGATACGAGCCCTTTCAGCTGTAGGGTATTTTCCTGACACAGGTAAAGTCACATGCAGGATACGAGCTCTTTCAGCTCTAGAGAATTTCCCTGACACAGGACAAGCCACATGCAGGATACAAGCTTTTACAGCTGTAGGGTATTTCCTTGACACAGGATATGCTACATGCAGGATACAAGCTCCTCCGGCTTACGGGTATTTCCCTGACACAGAACTTGCCACATGCAGGATACAAGCTCTTTCAACTGCCGGCTATTTCCCCAACACAGGACATGCCTCATGCAGGGTACGAGCTCTTTAATCTGGAGGGTATTTCCCCAAAACAAGACATGCCACATGCAGGATACAAGCTCTTGCAGCTGCATGGTATTTCCCCGACACAACACTTACCTCATGCAGCATACGAGGTCTATAATCTGCAGAGTATTTCCCAGACATAGGACATGCCACATGCAGGATACAAGCTCTTTCATCTGCAGGGTATTTTCCCAACACAGCACATGACACATGCAGGATATGAGCTCTTCCAGCTACAGGGTATTTCCCTGACACAGGACATGCCACATGCCGAATACGAGCTCTCTCACACCCAGGTGCAGTGCAGCAGGCTGCAGGAGTCCTGGGACAGAGCCAAACCTGCCTCAATACGCCTGCCAGGAGGGTCGCAGCTGATTACTGCTTAATAAGCTGTTCTACTGACCAATATTGCCTCAGTACTGGCACATATTCAGACTGTGTATGGCCATAACTACACACAACTACACACTCGTGCACAGAGACATGTACACACATTCACACACACACACTCACATGAGGCACTGTATATCTCAATTACTTGAAAAATAATCACACACTCGTGCACACAGACACATGTGCACTCGCGCAGACACACACTCATTGTATTTGCAACGTCACACATTATCTCACACTCACGCAAACAGACATAGGCCCACAAGCAAAGGCACATGTACGCGCAAACACACAGTCACGCACACACACTATATATTGCGATAAGTTCACATACAATCTCACACTTTTGCACACAGACACGAGTACACATGCAAATACATACACACATACAAACACACCTGCAGGCTCTCTCTCATTGGTGGACGTTCGTGTGGGATCCACTGATCAGTGCTGGGTGCGCAGGATTGATAATCAGCTCTGATGTGGGCCCTTGGATCAGGAACCTACAGTCCTGGAGATACAGGGCCCAGTGCTGGAGTTTATACGGCCCTACTTGCTCCCAGACCACTGTGATACCATGTGTGTATGTGTTTCTGGGCAGGGGGTGCTTTGGGGGAGGCGGGGAGGTGCTGGGTATTGATCAGGACCTCGGTGCATGCTCTGTAATCTTGGAGAGGGACATACATGGGACAGGGAGAGGGGAAACAAGATCAAAGTTGTTTGAAAGGAACGGCGTGACACAGGAGATCAATACCCTCCAAAATCTGCACCAGCAGGGTTTTCTGGATCCTACCATTTCACGGCCGCCAAACTCCCAGCCGGTAATTATTACGGGGAGCTTGTGAAGGAACTTTTCCTGCAGTGGCATGACATTTCTGGACGAGAACGAATCTTCTCCACGTGAGACCCATCTGCCTGTGGCGGGGGGGGGGGTCCTTGTTGTGCAGTGTGCGAGTCTGGGACAGCACCGCCCCCACCCCCCCCCAACACCACCCTCAACCCCCTACACGGGGCCCGCTCCGACCCCAGCTGGGGGGGAAAGGGCTTAACTGAGAGAAAGTGCACTGCAAAAACAAAACCTCTCCCAGAATTTTCAATATTGTACTCTATTTAACCCTTTCAGTGCCGTGATGTAAGATATCAAAGTCAGATGCAGTTGAAAACCTGTTGCTGTTGAAAACCTCCCTGCGGGAGCTCTTTTAAACAAGTTGCCACATGATAGGTTTTCAATAGCTCAGGATAACTACATTTTTAATTAGTTGAAAATGTATTTGGCGCTCAAAGGGTTAAGCTTTTTTCTTCAGAAAAGACATTCTGCCACCTATTTGAAGTCATTTTGTCTCATTTCTAGATTTGTCCATGTGGTGAAATTATTTCACTTATCCCGATGTATAAATATAGAATTGAGTCAAAATAACTTCACACAAGTGGCAGAATTTCTTTTTCCTAGAAGAAGGAGATATAAAAAGCAGCGCTTAAATCTAATATAAGATTAAAATGCTCGGCAAGGGTTTGTTTTTTCAGTGTAGTTCTGAAGATGAAATCATATGCAGAAAACGTATTAAGGGCCTCGTGCTAGAAGTACTTGCGTCACATTTTCCTGCACGGTGAGGTAAGGATGGGAAAACGTCATTTATCATTACTAAATCAATTTTCTCAAAACAGACATTTTGTGACTTCAGAACCTTTAGTGCTGGGGTCTTCATATGGATGACCTTGAGCAGTTCCCCTATGACCTAAGCTCCCCAACGTAACGTAACGCTCCCCAACGTAAATCACGACGGCTCGAAACTCCAAGGCCGAGAGACTGGGAGCCTACAGTGCAGCTAAGACGCCAGTTTGTGGAAAGGTGTGCAGTCTGGCAACCCTCTGTGATGCTTTATGACCTGAGCCTCAGTCTGCAAGGCAAAACAAAAACTGTTGTAAACTGCCCTCTTTTTTGCCATTTATTTTAACTATAATCTTACAATCAGTTTATGACAGATGTTCCATGCATGTTAATTGTCAACCACAGTTAAATAAGCGCAGGACTCTAGATACAGTTAAAATAACAAGGGAACAATGTGTACATTTAACTGTTAAATTCAGTCAATTTATAACAATGTTAACTTTTTTTACACTTAACTGACGGCTTTAATTATTCTCTCTAACAAATATTATTACTGTAAAATAATAAGTTCAAATTTGATCTGTGCCCAGTGCCTGCACCGATTCGAATGATTTATTTTTCTTCCTCTTTTCTGTAGAAAAGGCCGACACCTTATCTCCCATTTCAGGATTTAACAGGTCTCTGGCAGTCCTGACAGCCCAGTCTTGCTTTGACAATAGCAGTTCAGCCAATAATACAATAAAGTACATGCAGTGTTTCACTCAGCCTGGAACCAAACAAAGGTGATCGCCACAACCTTTCTGTTTAGAAATGCTAAATGTTCCTGTATTGTAGAATGAATCTGGTGTTTTTTAATGCTTGTGTACATGCTGTAAACTCAAAGCAGAGGAAATTGTCGTTTAACCCTTCTGAATGGTTTGGCGCTGAAATAATTTAAAGAAATATATTTGAATCTTTCACTGTTGAAAACCTATCATGTGGCAACTTGTTTAAAAGAGCTCCCCTGCGGGAGCCTGTTTAAACAAGCCACCGCATGATAGGTTTTCCACAGCTTTGATTTTGGAATCTTACATCATTGAGTAACAGTAGCTGCATTTAGCGCTCCAAGGGTTAATATTAACAGTTTTCATTATCATTCGTCAAAAGCGATGTCCTGTCTGACGTGCGGACCGGTGCCTGTGATGTCACACGCAGGGACAGACGCGTGTGTTTGCCATCGCCGGGGAGGTTTCCCCCTCGCAGCCCCTACAGCCTCGCCTCCGCACTTAAAGAGAACTGAGAGAGAAGGCAGGCAAGGCAAACAAGCGAGAGAGAGAGAGAGAGAGCCAGAGCCACTTTTTCGTTCTCACTTTGTAGCATGTACAAGAACACACACACACACACACACACACACACACACTCCCCATCTGGTCTGAAAGGTCAGTGCGTGTCTGGGAAAGGACTCCTCGAAACCCCCCCTTATTAAAGGTCAGGATTATTCAACAGCACTTAACACACCCCCGCCGGGGGCAGACATGGTGGGGGTGTTGGTTTTCATTGGGTGGGGACGTTGACAGCTCACATTGGGTGCCCCCCGCCCACCACTCTCACCTAGATTTATGGGCCGAGCATATTGATGATGGCGATGCACACACGAGGGGGGGGGGGGTGACCACATTTATGAAGGAGAGAGGCCTCATTTGCATGCAGAAAACGCTCGTCATTTTGGGCTTTTCCTTCCCATAATCCACCCCTCTCCGCGTCCCTCCGCTCCAGTCAAATGCCCTTCCCGTTCTCTGACTCCCAGCACCTCCATTACAATCACCTCCAGCGCCACCACCGCCGCTGCTAAAACTGCTGCTCTGATTGCTGTAATTAGGAAAATCAAGGATGGCCGACATGTACAAAGCCACCCTGATTCTGGCAATCCTTTTTTACATGTCTGTGCTCTCTTTCAGAGAGACTTTCTGCCCTTCTGTCATCTCTCTCTCACTCTTTCTCTGATGATCGCCTAACAGGGGTAAAATCATTTGAGCGACTGGTGATGGTGTCTCTGTTTGGTGGTCTGGTCTTTCATACCGCTGACCTTGGCACAAACGCTGTCCGTGAAACACTTTATCTCTTCCAGTTCTCCATGGTGACATGAGGGGGAAACAAGCTCTTCGGGATGGAGTTTGGTGGGACTGGAATTAAATCGTCCGTGTTTTTTCATGCACTACACTGCGAAAAATGAAAGATAAAAACACTAGGTAAGATAAAATGTACTTATTTTAAGACTATCCCCATTTTCCTTAGTAAGACAAAAAAAATTGTCCTTGTTTCCAGGTAATTTTGACTAGCTAGCCAGTGGGATAATTAAATTTCACTTGTTAAGCAAATTGTAACTAGTTTTAAGAAAAAGAAACTTAAAACTTGTTAAAACACAGATAATTTTTTTAGTCTTACTAAGAAAAATGGTTATAGAAATGAAGTGTGTTAAGTCTTAAAATAAGTAAATTTATCTAACCTAGTATTTTTATCTTTCATTTTTTTGCAGTGTTTAAGAGGTTCTCTGTGCGCGCACACATACATGCAGCTTTTGGTCACCATCATGCACTTTCGACAGAAAACCTCTATGGGAAACACAGAACATTAATAAAATCCAATAAATCACAGAAATGAACAAGTATGATCTAGATAGAAAGCGCATTCTTGTGAAAAGCCACAATTTACCTCTTGGACCCATTCTCCTTTTGTCATCCCAGAAATCATTATGTAAAGTCAGTTAGCAAAACTTAAGATGATTGAAAAGCAAAAATATTCAGTGCTTTATATTCTGAATGTTCTTTTTTTTTGTATTGTCGCCCCACACAAGAACTCCCTTCAGAACATGGCCTAGACCGCGCAGGGTCATCGATTGTAACCAGCAGCTACCAATATGGAGGTCATCTGCTCCTGTTTTTCATACTAATATCAAATACTCTGATACCTTTGCTCTTCATATGAAACATAGGACAATACATTTGAATAGAATGTACTATATATATTGTATGAATAAAATAAAGGACATTTACTTGGTAACACTTGAAGGTATCATCATGAGAGCGACTTCACACTGTCATAATTGTTACATGACACAGTCATGAATGTGTCGTAAACATTATGTCAATGTCATAAATGTTTATGACACAAGACAACTCAAACAATGTCAACTCATTACAAAAACCGAATGACACTTAATGACAACAGTCATTAACGTTTATAACATTGACTTAATGTTTATGACATGTTCATGACTGTGTCATGTAACAGTTATGACGGTGCCATGTCACTTATGACGATACCTTCAAGTAAAGTGTTACCCATTATTTTGTATGCAATTTCAGATTTTATGTATGAATATACTATATGTCATTGTCCATGAGGGCAACATAGGGCATGGTGTATCTACAGAATATGAGACACGAGGTAAGTATATAATATAAGGCACCACATATATACATATAAAATTGTTACAAATTCAGAATGCAATAGCCACGTGCAGATCATAGACAATCTGTTTGGGTGTCTTTAACCCTTTTGAATGCCGAATACATTTTCAAGATTTAAAAAATGTAGTCATCCTGAGCTGTTGAAAACCTATTATGTGGCAACTTGTTTAAAAGAGCTCCCCTGCGGGAGGGAGCTCTTTCAAACAAGTTGCCGCGTGATAGGTTTTAAACTGCGTTTGACTTTGATATCTTACATCATTGGGCAACTATAGTTGACCACAGCGTTGAAAGGGTTAATGGATAGAGGAAGGGGTTTCAATAGACATGAACGAAGAGGGTGATCAGAGGAAAACCCGAGGTCAGGCGGTAGCGAACGGGGAACACTGGAGGTCAGAATAGATGTAGAAGAAGGAACTGGTCTGAGGTCAGTGGCCAGGGTGTCAAGCCAAATGGATCACGGCACCAAGGACTGACTCACACTCGCGGACTTGGATGGGGAAGAAACTGAGAGAAGCGCCACTCGCCAGAATCGCGAGCACTAGCAAATGGGTCCCTGCTGAATGTAGATACTTTGCAGCTGCAGTTTAAACAACAGAGACAGTAGACAGAAGTCCAGCAAAGGAGAGGTGAAAACCAGGAAATGTATTACAAAAAGACAACAATAAACAAGATGGGAATGAGCGCGTAAAGCACAGGGTGGAAACACAAACAGAGGGGTAATGAACGACACGGTAATCGAATGACAAGAAACATCAAATCCTCATTAGTAACATCTTGCCATCTAGAGTTATTTCCATGACTTAACACTGCTTATATTTCACTAAAATCCTGGACAATTTATTTATTGTTTAACAACACTTTCAGCAAGTAATAACATATCGCGTCACCCGTCAAACTGTCCTTTACATGTGCAGGAATCAAATCACATACTATTCACTCAGAAACTGTACTGGCAATGTAGGGCATCCAATCAGACAGATGCATGTCTTTGGGCTGCGAGAGGCAATTCACTCCATCACAGGGCGATCACGCAAACCCCCCTCAGAAAAGCCTCAAGCCAGACTCAAACCTACACTCTTCTTGCTGTGAGGCAGCAGTGCTAACCACTGTGCCACAGGATCGTATGGAATGAAAACATGAGTATGCTCTTCAAATATTTTGACTGGTAGTGTACCTGGTCACTAAGCGCAATGGCTCTGCATCAGAAGGATCTCACTTAAAAGACTGTCGAGGTGATTCAGCGACCATTTGCGTTTTGGTCATATTAAAACGTCCCTGATCCTGTACAAAAAACTCCACAACTTCCTGCCGTCCAATCCCCAGTTGGGTTAATTGTGTGCCCCACCTTCTGTAGGAGGAGTTGATAAGTGAACAGCTTCTCTCTTGAGGCTAGTCAGTAGGGAGAAGGTAATAAGTGTATTGGGTCCAGTGCTGTTCAATTGTTTAACTCTTTTTTTTTGCCTTTTTGCACTTTTTGGTGGCAGAGCAGGGAATGTGGTTAAATTTCACGTGGGGACTGTTTTCTGCAGGGGCAATATTGGGGGTAGAAAAGGTGTGAGTGGGCTGTGGCAGTGGGGCGACAGTGATCCAGCTGGCTGGGGGGGTGGGGTTGGGGCGGGGGGGGTCTTGGAGCATTGTGGGAAAGCCCCTGGGGGGTCTGAGACCCTTGTTGGGGGTGAGTTTTGTCTCGGTACCTCCCCTCCGGCCCTCGATGCACATCTCTCTCTCTCCTGTGATCGCCCGTCTCCCTTCTGACTCGTAAAGCAGACAGCGTCAAATATGTCTGCCGCAGAAATCAGCGAGGATATAACTTCATCTGAACTACACTACTTTATATTTCTCAAACAGCCTCTTTCACACTGTCCCCTCCCCCATTTATGTGCGCGCTTTAAATACACTGTCTCTTCTCGTGTGTTCTCTCGAAAGAAGATAAGAGCTTTTGCTACAGAGGTAAGGTGTATTATTTTTATGTGTGTTTGTTTGTGCATGAGTGTGTGATTACTTTTATATGTGTGTGTGTGTGTGTGTGTGTGTGATTATTTTTGTGTGTGTGTATGTGTGTGCTTGTGTGAATGATTACTTTTATATGTGTGTATCTGTGTCTGTGAGTGACAAGTTTTGTGTGTGTGTGTGTGTGTGTGTGTGTGTGCTCTGTGTACACATGTCTGGCTCGCACTTGACCATGACGGAGTGTGTGCTCTGCGGGTCTGTCTGGGACAGGATTTGGGGGCCCTGTGGGGGAGGGGAGAGACAGGGGGTGCAGCAGGTCAGAGGGAAGCACTCAGCCCGTTACCCCCCCCTCCCTCCCTCCCTCCCTCCGGGGGCACCCCTCTCCGGGCAAAGCCTCCATTCATGGCCCCGTGTGTCGTTTCTTCACTCGGACCAAGAAGAAGAGCACCATACAGGCGCCATAACACCATATACTCAGACTGTGCTTATTTAACACTCACGATTATCATTTTCTTTAAAAATTATGACCGAAATAAATATTCTAATTTTGAGAGGGCTGTTGGACCATAAAAGGCACATTTACATCTAATCCTCAAACACCCCCCGACTCACTGAACTGTCACTGCAGCCCCCGTCCCAATCCTGCTTAGGATTATTTTGTATAATGATGAATAATTTATGAAAATCTTCCCTCCGGCTTCCAATGATGCTCCTCAATTGGCCTTGGCACGAAGCCATTCGCTGTTCTGTCTGTGGTGGGAGTAGCTCGTAAGCAACCGCATAATAAAATCCCATTTTCACTCTGAAGACTAAATGATTTTGTGATGCAAAAAAAAGAAGAAAAAAAAAACGTATGAATAATTTGTGTATCGAGAGATGGATGCCTCTCCCTTATTCGGGCGATCAAACAAAGACACACTAGAAGCAAAATTCTTTTACATCCATTTATACGCTCGCCTGTAAAATGACACCACTGCACTGCACTTGGAGGGTCTTATTTATCAAAAACAAAATGGCCGCCGCAGTTAAAGATGAGTGAGAACCGTACATGAGTGGGCACTGGCCATTTGACGGCTACAGCACAAGGATGAGTCCCCCCCAATAGTAAAATCATGCGATTACATCCCCTCCCCCAATAATGGTTTGTGATTAACGTGGCATTAATGAAAATTTAAAACATATTCTTGCAAACACAAGAATTTCAGTTGTTATGTTCCACCATTCATAAACTGACTGCTGCGAAGGGCCGCAAAGCTTCCTGGCTCTCTAAAAGGGCAGCAGATCTCTCGCCAGAGCTGGTCACCTATCACCTCACCCTGATAGATTATTTCCCTTTGAGCAGGGTTCTTGTATCACTGTGCATCTCTGCCACTCACAGCGCCCCTTTTTGGTCTTGCCATCACACGTTCTGGTGATGTTTCCCAACGCAACACTGGACCCACTTGTGAAGCCGTAACAGAGCGATGGCGTGCTGCATGTACCAGACACAAGATAATTAACTCAGTGTGAAGATTCCTGTGGCGATGGCGTAATGTTACCTGAGGAAACATAAGAGTAAAATGGCCGGCAATAGAATGAAAGGGAGGGACTGGAGAGGGAGTTTAAAGATAAAAGACAGCATGTTACCTGAAGCTAGAAATCCATCCCCACCCCCACCATAAACACCAGCACAATCCCACCCCTCACCCCCAATTCAGGAGAGATCTTTGACGCTGAAAATCAATACCTACTCAGTACACGCTGGCATGACCTTGTCGAGGCATCGCGAGGGCAGGCTGGAGAAAGTGGCCGTACGGGGGAAAGTGGGAGCTTGGTGTCGCATGTCTGCCCTCAGCAGCTCATCGCCAGGAAACGGGGATCTGGCCAAGGCTTTGCAGTGATTTTAAACCCACCAGCCAAGGCAGGTGCGCACTGCACACGGCAGCAACACAAAATCACCAGCACACGCTGCACACTGCTGCATCACATAATCACCAGCACCTCTGTTACACCAGCACACACTGCACACTGCTACATCACATAATCACCAGCCCCTGTTACACCAGCACACACTGCACACTGCTACATCACATAATCACCAGCACCTGTGTTACACCAGCACACACTGCACACTGCTACATCACATAATCACCAGCACCTCTGTTACACCAGCACACACTGCACACTGCTACATCACATAATCACCAGCACCTCTGTTACACCAGCACACACTGCACACTGCTACATCACATAATCACCAGCACCTCTGTTACACCAACACAGGCTGCACAGTTCTTGTGTGTGTTTTTGTAAAGGTACATTTGTATGTGTGTGTGTGTGTGTGTGTGTGAGAGAGAGGGAAAGAAAGTGACAGAGCTCAGGTCTGTGTTTTGCCTGGAGTCCAGCTCTGGTCAGCAGCTGTGGTTTGAGTAACACAGTGAATTGAGCCAATTCAATTAGCGTCTGCCGACCGGCGTGAAGCTGCATCAAACTCTGAGCGCGAGAAGCCCAGCGTCCCGAGCCAGCCTGGCTTGCGTCTCGCCGAGAGACTCTCAGACCGGTCATCACGTGGAGGGGAAACTGGATAATGGTAATTAATGGCCGTCTGTCCTCAAGTCATCTTATAGGCACAATGCTGGAGCAGTAATCCCGCTATTACAGAGACTGGGGGCGAAAACAGACAGGACAATTCAGCCGATCGTGGCACCTAATGGCAGTTTGTAAAGCAGGAACATTATTATACAGACATCAATCACTGGAGTGGGGAGAGCACACAGAATGTACCGGAGAGACTCATCAAACCAAGCCCACAGAGAGCCTTGCAAGTCACACTTTTCAGCTGTGCAAAAAATAATTACTCTTTGTTATACCTCCACCAGGAGATGATATGTGTTCCCCGGTGTTTCTCGCTTGCGGAAAATCTTTTGACTCATATGTTAGTCAGTTCGTTTATTATGTTCATTTGTTTGTTACAGTATGTTAGTTGGTTCGGTTAGTATGCTTGTTTGTTTGTTTGCTTATTTGTTTATCTGTTAGTCACTGTCCTTTATCTTGCTGTGATCGTCTTCGTTTTTATGTCATGAGTCTGTTAGTGCCTCTGCTAGAAGCCTTTACTTTTGTTTGATCCTTTCATCAGGGCCAATATCAAGATAATCAAAAACGTCATGAGCACATTTTGGTCGATAACTTCGCTTCTAGTCAAGGTAGAGGCTTTAAAGGAACTTCACTGTGTTCATCAAGTCAAAACGATCCTCACGGTTATGGGTCGCTTTAAGTAGGTGGAATTTCGGCAAGTCATCGTACCATGAATGATTTTTCGTTACTTCTGCCAAGGAGGTTATGTTTTCACCCATTTGTTTCTTTTTCTGTCTGTTTACAGAAAAACTCAAAAAGTTATCAACGGATTGGCATGAAATTTGGTAAGATGATAGATGGTAGTCCAAGGATGCGCTGATTTAATTTTGGAAGTGATCTGCATCATATTCAGGATCTGGAAGAACCAATAATACTGGCATATGGCGTGGCAGAGGTATGTGTTCCACCGAGTGCCTTCTAGTTTGTTTGTTTGTTCATTTGCTCATTGGTTGTCGAAATGTCACTTTGTTCTGTTAGTTGTCTGTCTGTTGGTCTGTCTGTTTGTCTGCAGGATATCTCAAAAATGGCTGCATAGATTTCAACCAAAGGAGGTCTTTCACGGTATAGGGAAAAATGCCCACAGCCCGATCAGAACAAGCTTTTGATATTATGAAACACATCTGGTAACTCCACGGAAAACAAGTTTTATATGCCTGATTTGCATACAGGAAGTGAGCTATGGCCCACATAGTACATGCTCTATTTTTATGAGACAATGCTCAGAAAAGTTCATTTTTGAGCATGTTACCAAGTCCAAATATGTTCAATTATTAGTTAATTAGCTTCAACAAGACATTTTGCATATTTTGATACCAAATGCAAACCCAGAAACCCCACAACAAAAAAGTTACTCAAGAATTTGTCAATTTTATCACAATTTTCATAAAAATCTTCTTTTGCTTTTTTCAGTAGGTTCCCTATGGAACGAAATTTGTTCCAACAGAATTTGAATTGAATTTTGGTTTTGAATTGAATTTAACCTGCTTTGAATTGAATTTTTTGGTTTTGAAATTGAATGAACAAGTAATCTGAAACTGAATCCAATTATTTGTATTGAATTTAAGAGAAAACTTGAAGCATTTCATTCAGTTCGCACATTCAAATTCAGTTCATAAAATTCAAGTTCAAAATTAAAATTCAAAATTCAAATTCAAAATTCAAATTCAAGTTGAGTAACATCACATGAACGCACATGGCGAGCTGCAGTCACGCCTCTGTCCCTCGTGGCTTGCCTTATTTGGAATAAGGTAACTATGTCATTTCCGGGAAGCGCACCTCAGAATTCTGAACCCACCCGACTATACACTGAAAACGTTTACCAAAACTTCGGCTCTTTATCAGTTTATTTGTTTTAGCTCATCATATTAATCTTCAACAGTTAACCCTGAGTTAGCCTAAGATCATCAGTTAATGCACTCGTTAATTATCCCCCGCCGCGCGATTAGCGCGAAGCCGGGGATATAGAATTGTGCTCCATCCCTCCATACTGACACATTAAATTGAGGTGGCGGGGGATATCGCCATGTTAGTGGCAAACACTTTCTATGGTTTTTTTCGGCTAAGTAAATAATGCTAACGTTAGTTACGAATGAGTGTCTTTTCTCCTTCGGTATGTGTAAATGTATTTCGATGGAGAGCCTACATGTTAAAGCTCCTGTGCTTCAAGTGTAACGTTATATTCAGTCAAAATCAAAATAATTAGACCTGTTCAGGACTTAAACTTCAAATTCCTCGGAATTCTGTACTTTCTACCTGTCATCGGCAATGTCACTGGTTCGGTCTCTGGCAGGTTAAAACCCTGAGGAAATATGCTGAAGTAAAAACTCGGACATCGCTCACTCACTGTAGAGACGCTGCCATAGACCGAACTAGTGACTTAGCCGATGACCAGTAGAAAAGTATACTGAATTCCGAGGAGCCACCGAATTTACATTGCATTTCATATTTCCGTGAATGCTGTAGATGATTTGTCGGATATAGCTAGCCAGCTATAAATGAACCTGGAGCGTTTAAAATGCTACTACAGAACTAAGTGCATACAATACGTAAATTCGTGTTGGCACCGTATTTCCGCAGAGAGCATATCCCCGTACTCTTATCAGCATATTTTCGTGCATGAGTGAATTTGCATGTGCGTAAAGTACCGCTCCAAATGAGGAATATTTCTTTGACTTGATTCAGCTGCAACCCCTACTGGATTAATAGCAGTCTCTTCTCTTCGCGGGAATGTCATCACTTTGTGACTCTAGGCATTCTGAACCATTAAGCCATATGAAGTTTAAGTTCTGAACAGCTATATCAAATTTTGAATTAGTTTGAATGTAACGTTTCACTTGAAGCCCTCAAGCTTGAACGCATGGCTGGCTCATGCTGTTTATAAAACTTAGGGAGACAAAAAAATCAAAACTATTCATATCAACTATGTCAACTATTTGGGGTAAAGGTTGATAATCTTATCCTATTAAAAGCAAACTGTTCATTCTTACAAATGAGAGTTCCTTTGATATATTGATCTCTGGATCAATGTTACAGGTCTCGTAAGTTCAAAAAAATTTTACAGGATTAACCCCTTAAGCCCTGAGCCTCTTTTTAGAAATTGGCAAGCCCAAAATGAAATGAGTATAAATGAGTATATCTCTGCGACTGCTTGGTCCATTTGAATAATCTTGGTATCGTAATAAAGGTAAAACCATTTGGGATTTAATACCTGGAAAAATGAATGTTGAAAATGAATGTTGAATGTTTAGCGGATAATTATTTGGACAATACCTCAAACAAACTAGTTATGCGTTTATATTGTCGCGCTATTCAAGAACATGCATATGTCCCATGGACTCAGTTTGACGCACTCGGAACGCAAGGCTGTAGCTCAGGCTCGGTTTCTACGATTACGGTGGTTTAGCGTTCCTTAGAATCATCAGGACTCATGCAATTAAATTTATACCGGCATAGTCTTCCTGACAGCATCACAAGCCGAAATCAAATTGGAAAGTACATTGCAAGGGGGCGGAATGCTACGGAGCTAAGATATTTGAAGCAATGCCCTGGGAAAGAACATGCTGGGATCCCGGCAGATCTAGTTTCATTATAACACAAACACATTGGGCTAACAATAGCAAGCGCAGATTTACCCTCGAGCAGTTTTTTTATTGCAAAATATCAAAGGTAAGATTTTTTTTCTGCTCATCTCTGTAGACTGTAAAGAGTATGCCTGCTGTTCTTTCAATGTGGTGTCCGTTTAAAATGACAGGGCTCATATCGTTGCATTCTGTGGGCTTTCCTCTTTTATTTGAGGAATCGTTTTTATGCATAGCACGAATTCAGCAGAAATCCGGGCGATTCAGCACTAATATGATTTTATCCTATGTTCTGCTGCATGCTTATTTACTTGCTTGGTGCTTGAATTGTGTTCGGTTGAGGTAAAAATGGTTTACATGAGCTTTTGGCCGAGTTTCTTCGCGAAATGTGGATATGCCGCATGACAATGTCGCGATTTGAAAAAATGCTGTATTTATAATGCGTAATAACCATCCCCGGTGCCGGAGTTCTTAAGGATCTCAGTTCTTAGGGGGTTAACTATATAGCGCAACTTTCTACAAAAAACTTTAGGTGGGCAAGAATGGGAACCTACTGAAATAAGCAAAAGAAAAATAAGATTTCTATGAAATTTTGTGATAAAATTGACAAATTCTTGAGTAAATCATCTATAACTTTTTTGTTGAGGGGTTTCTGGGTTTGCATTTATATCAAAATATGCAAAAGTTCTGGCTGGAGCTTATAAACTAATAATTGAACATATTTGGACTTGGTAACATGCTCAAAAATGAATTTTTTTGAGCATTGTCTCATAAAAATAGAGCATGTACTAAGTGGGCCATAGTTCACTTCCTGTATGCAAATCAGGCATATAAAACTTGTTTCCCGTGGAGTTACCAGATGTGTTTCATAATATCAAAAGCTTGTTCTGATCGGGCTGTGGGCATTTTTCCCTATACCATGAAAGACCTCCTTTCCAGTAGCACAAGAGGAACAAGTGATTAAATTTAGGCATATATAGGCCAAAGTACAAATCCAGCAGTGCTGGCTGAGATTTGAAGTCTTTCCAATGGGCCGGATTTCCAATCGGCGTGCTTTTGGGTTCTGCTGCCACCTGGCGGTGGAATGCAACAATACCCTACATCAGCCAATGAAAATAACTAATGCACAGATTTGTCTTGGCATGGCAGGGGTATGCGCTCTACCATGTTTTTAAGTATACTGCTGAAAATAACGTTGAAATGAAGGTGATATTGGCTCCTATAATAATTACGACCTAAGGTAATGATAAGACATATTACGCGGATCTCCTTTAGGGGATGTGCACGTTGTGACAAGATCTTTTCCCTGCAAATACGTACCGTGTACGCGGCATAATACACTGCGTGACAACAAAACTGGACAAGTTTGTAACCACTGTACACAAATGAGGAGGTTCTAGCTTTAACCATCCAAATCAGCTCAGCTGATTTACCAGCTGTCGATCCTACGTAGTCAGTTAGTAAACCACTTGACTGTTAGCTTACTCCGAACCGATGAACCCAATATGAACTTAAATGATAAGAAAATGGAAAGTAATGTTAAGCTAAATTGCGAATTTGTATTATATTATGTTATTTTTTCATGGGTTATGATATGTTATTAAGTTACATTGTACCGCATGTTATGATACATTATATAACACTGCTTTATGTAACATTGTATTACGTTATGAGTGCGTGAGTGAGTGTGGTGAGATACTCACTGGGCCTCAAGTGACCTGTACCTCCTATCACCCGATTAGACAAACCACAAAAGTCAGGCCTACAGCCTTAGGAGCTGCTTTGCCCTGTCCTCATTCCCTGCCCTGTGTTAAACTGGTGGCCACATCGAACAGCCCACTGCTGCTCCTGAAATCCTCTGGGCTCAAAACTACCAACCAAACCACATACACTCACTGTTTTCACTCTGGTATCATTCAGTACTCAAAATCATTCTTTACCATGAACTTATTTAATAGAGTACACTATGAATGAATCATCTGTGATGGCATTGGTGGTAGGATGCCAAGAGCAGTGGCCAGAAATAAAAGTAAAAACCAGCAGCGTACTGAGAGATTAAAACAGAAAGATATCTAGACTCGCGCTACCAACGGACCTGACGTTGTCCGTGGTAGCAAACAGGCGAGCTCAACTAAAGACAAAAGAAAAGGGAAAAAAACCAAAACAATCCCTTACTCGCTAACTCTTTTCCTGTTATGCAGCTAAGATCCTGCCAATACTCTCTCTTCTCAAAAGCTCTTACCGGCTAAAGCGCCAAGGGGAAAATGACACTCTAGCAACCCGAACAAGGAAGAACGGGAGCTTAAATAGAGTCTGGGCAACGCCCCCAGTTAATGCCAGCTGGCCCAGGAATCCGACGGCGAGCAAAACAATATCGTCCCAGACGAGTAACAAAAGGAGCTAACAAAGCTCCAAAACCATGACATCATCACTTACAACCCCAGATTATGTTGCCTGAATTGCTCAACTTAACAAATTTTGTAAACAGATTGCCGGGCCAGCTGACCTTATCTGAAATCCCTCTGAATACTTTAATGGTCACTGTTTCATTAAAAGTGGGCAATTAAAAAGATAGCAGTTGATTCCGGGCAAATTCCATTAGATCTGGATAAGATTCAGGCTGGATCTGAGCCAGAGTCACAAACTATCTCAGTTCATTCTTTTATGGTTAAACAGTAAATTTCTGACAAAGATTCCTTGAGTGACAACTCAAAAACTCAGTTTAGGCGCCTAATGTCAGCGGTAACTGGTTATTTCTAAAAACACAAACTTTAAAAAAAGCACTCCTTCAAAATTTTGCAACCACTCCCATCTTGTGGACATTTTTACACCCTCGTGACCCACCAGGTACAAGGCCGACTCGGTGTGAGCCGCCACATCTTTGACACCGGTCTGCCCTCAGGCAAACCGACAGCAAAGGTCACAGGCTTAGAGCTGGATTGTGGTTCTTGGTAAATAAGGGATGGGCGAGGGAGAGGAATGGGGTTAGAATCCACCGTGTGAAAGACAAATGTGGCTTGTGCAGCTTTTGTTCTTTTAGTTAATCAGTCATTACATCTTAATTATAACGAGCTGTAGAACTGAAAGGGAGATGACCATTGTGGAAAAACTCGACTGGGAAATGATTTTAGGGGGGATTTGCACAGCTTTTCTTGTACCAAGTGTGAGCCTCCGGTTTACAAAGCCTCCAGATCAGACTCAGAAAGGTAATTTGAACGATCTGCTGGTGTGGCTCCTGCAATGAAAACACAGCTTCTCAAACTAATTATTTGGCCTTTGCTTTGCCAGCTGCCGTTTCAGTTATGATAATTCTGTTATTTTTAGGTAATTGTTTCCAGTGTGCAACTTCTGTGACATGAAAGGATTGGCTCTTTTTAATCTGGGAGACGAATGTTTAATAGGGCCAGCAACATGCGCTAATGACAGGACTTCCAATCAGGTTTACGTCTTCAAGCGGCAGTCTGAGAAAATGAGTACCAAGCTGTTGCTGTTTTTCTCTTAGACTGTGAACCGGTTCCTGCAGGAACTCTGGCAGGGCCATCGCTGTTTGCCTGTCCCGGCACCCAAGATCAAATGTCAGGATCACAAAGGGCGAAAAGCGGGCGGGTGGACGAGGTGGAATGCGTAGGGCGTGGTCCGGCCCGTCGAACAGGTCAAGCGTGCAGCCGTGGCTCGGGGGCTTGGGCGTGGGGAATCGGGCACGTAAGAGGCAGCCGGATGGGTCCAGCCCTGTCCGGGGCCTGAGCTGGGAACACACAGAGCCGGGGGGCAGGTAACACCACACCTGCACAGGTGAGGTTAACCCTCTCCAACCTCCTCCCCACACCTCTCCCTGTGTGAACAGCGACAGCGCCGGGCCAGTGTCTTCCTCTCTAATACAGCTTAATCCTCATGACCCGGAGTCCTGCTTCTCCTGGTGTGTAAATGATTTAATGAAAGACAGTTTCCTGTGACCGTTTTCGTAAAACATATCTTAGCCAACGGTTCTCATCTCCATCCTCGGGACAGACCAGCCAAATCCAGGGCTGTGCTCCAATGGTCAAAAAGTCCCATCATCTAATTCCTAACCTCTTGTTGGAAAATGTCATGAGGTTAAGGAAAAATAAAAATGAGAATTAATAAGGGCATAGGGAAGGACAACTGTGGTTGAAAGGGACTGCTCTCACACGAGGCAATGTAACCATTCATCCCTTCGCAGCATTTTTACTTCATTTTGTGAATAACCGAATACATGGTGCGTTTCTTAAGATATTGCTGCCGCAAGGAATTGTGGGACGATATTTTCTCCTTTTCTTTTTCATAAAGAACGGATCAGTGTGCTCTATGCTAAAGGAGGTAATTATGAATGTTTGAAGCTACATTTCTGATCATTGAGAGAATTCAAACACACCTATCATAGAAGCCGCATATATACTGTACTTCCGGGTCATTTTCAAGCAGATAGGCACTTCCCGAGGTAAAAAGAAAAAAAAATTAATCAACCTGATTAACCTACTCATGCCTGTGGTTCACTTCCGGTGCTTAAGGTAGAACACAGGAAATAACTGGATCTGGCTGGGGTGCCCTCAGGAGAGGCGTGTGATCCATTGTTCAAACACAGGATGAATACCCCATTTAATATTCCTCAAAACTATAAAATTCATACCTTTTCTCAGGCCGTAAATGCTACAACTCTTATTTTACTGATACTGAAATGCATTTGTTCTGTAATTAAGTGGGGTGATGCACATAAAACACTTTCATCGCCCAGTGATTGGATGGGACCCAGTGACTAAATTTGTGTTTTGGTTAGTTTGATTTGTATGCCATCCATTGGGGAAAAAAGCACTTCCTTGCCGCAGTTGGTTTTCGATGTGGACCGGGAGGGGGGACTGTGACACATTGAAGTTCAATGGAGTCGAGCGCGGAGCCGGTTCCCAGCCCGGTGTAGAGCGGGTGTCTGCCGGCTCAGGTCAGAACAGTCACGCTGAGCGAATGAGCCCCATCTCGGAGGACTGAGGCAAAAAAGTGCGGATAAGGAGCAGGCTTTCATCACACGGCGCCTGGAAGTAATTAGGACGTGTAAGGATTGGAACTTATAAAGTCACACCGCTGGAAGGTTAAAAACGACACATGCTCCAGACCCAGAGGCTTACCTGAGTTTAACAGACCGCTCAAAAAATCAGTGCGTGGAGAAAGCAGAAGAAAACGTTACCTTTGCGGCTATAAAATCGAGCCGCGGTGTGCTCATGCTGAATTAGAGCTTCCCACCATGCAGTGTGTCTGCTTTGGGTATTTTCTAAGAGACGCGATAAAAGCAGTGAAGCATAAAAGTCCTTATTTCTAATTCCCATACTAGTTTAGTTTTCTCAGGTTTCAGAAACTCTCTCAAGGATTACACCGTGGATAAAACTAGCCTGTCGCCTTATAAATAGTGAGAGTTTATAAGAATTGTCCAATGGCGATTGCAAGTATGTCCAGACTGCGTGTGCTTCGCCAGAGACTCCATTAACAGCCCTGTATTTTACAGCACTAGCCGAGCATCGCATGCCCTACCTCTACCGCGGCAGGTTCACACTACACCGTCCCTCTATATCACAGCAAACCTCTCTCTAAGCAGCCTCTTACGCCCTGAAAAAGAAACAGAAAAGTTGACCTTTGTATTTTTCTCGATACCCTGTTGAAAATTCCAGCTTTGACCAGCCTAGGCTCGTCAGACTGGTTTAAGCTGTGTTTTGGACAGTTTTAGCTGGTCGACCAGCCTTTCACCTGCTGACTCCAGCTGAAAATGCCAGCTTAACCAGCTTTGACCACCTTCATCAAGCTATAGAGACCAGCTAGACCAGCTATGACCTGCTAATAATACAACTCAGACCATCTTAAACCATCTTAGAATTCTATCTGCTAGAATCTGCTAGAATTCTGCTAGAATAACTCAATCCAGGATCAGACTTATGGAATCAAGTCGGGCCAAAAGTTTTGTGCGTGTGTAAAAAGGTTTTGAGCTTGTGAAATATTTTGTGCATGTGTCAAAAAGTTTTTAGCCTGTGAAATAGTTTTGTGCGCGTGTAAAAATGTTTTGAGCTTGTAAAATACTTGAGTTTGTAAAATGGTTTTGTGTGTGCGCAAAAAAGTTTCGAGCTTGTAAAATAGTTTTTTGTGTGTCTGAAAATTTCATACCTTCCTGTGTGACAGTGAAGTCGCGGATACGCTCAAATTTTCCCACTTTTTTTTACAAGCACAAACCAGATTTACGAACCTTGAGTTACGAAATTATGGCCCTATTTTACTCCTGTAGATTGGACTAGCCAAAAAAGAAAATGGGACTCAAAGTTGCCAGCCTCCTGTGTCATCTAGAGCAACTGGCAACAAAATCACTACATATGTTACAAAGTCAAGACATGTAAAATTATGCACCTGCACTTTTTGTGCAGGTTGTGGATGCATAATCATCATTTAAAGAGAAACCTTCCTCCTTCTGAAGAGGAATCATCATCTTCTGATTCATTTGGGACAAACTCAGGGTCTCTGTCATCTTCCACTTCACCATCATCATCAATCACAAGAAGCAACTCCTCATCAGTGAGATACCAACTGCCATGTTTACAATGAATTATGGGAAAGTTGTAGGAAGGCACACTATGGCTTAGGCAGTGCAGTAGATATATTGGGGCAGAGAAGGCATTTGCTTGCATTATCAATCCATGTGGGCAGATTGGGTTGGCTCGTTTAGGAAATGTAGATCTCAGTTTTTTGCATATGCTCACAACCTCAACTGATTTTCGCCAAAAGTGTGGGATGACCCAGTATAGTTCTTAGGGGCTCAATTCGGCCGTTCAAGAAACAGGTAGCTATCGCGATCAAGTCGGCAAGGGCAAAGTGGACGCTCAAAACTTCAGTTCAACAAAAACAAAAACTGAGTGATGGATTTCGCAGGCCTCTATATTGTAGCAGCACAATGCTAACAATAGGATATGTTTTTCTTGTCTTCTCCCTGCTTACTCCTATTAGTAGACCAGCTAAACCTGGAAAAGTCCTCTAGCTTTTTTGTATTGCATGTTGCTTGTTAATAGCAGGCATCCATGTTGGATCTGCTGCATGCGGGGAGATAAAAAAGATGTGTGTGGTTGCCATCGTCAAATTTCAATTTGTAGGTCATTTTTAAGGTCATGAAGGTCGCCACCGGTGAAAATGAGGGTTTTGCAGTATTTGGTGGAACAGCTTATCCCAGATAGTAAATCTGCACCCGAATACATCATATAATGTACCATTATCCGAATATGCGAGTACCCGTGATGGCCCTAATTAATTTATTTTCTTTTCCAGTGCACTTGGGGTTAAATGGAAAATAAATATGTGAGCATCCTGCATGCTGTGTACACTTGAAATGAGTGATATAATGGATATAGGTGTATTACTATAATTCTGTATTTGCAGATTCATGGACAACTAACAAAGTTCAAGTGAACACACAATGGATCCCATTGCAATAATTAAGCGTAAAAGGGACAGCCATGAGACAGAGAAATACTGCTGCCTCTCCTGCCGGACTGGTACAGGTCACCTCCATGTTGCATCAACAGAAGGAAAGGCTAGAATGAAAGTCATCAGTGATCAACGGAGAAAACTAGGAGATATCACTTATGTCGATGCCCTAGAAAGACTTTAATCCCTTTCAGATGAAGAGTTCAGTGCCTTCGAAGTAAGATGGTACAAAACTTGCCATTCCACCTTCACCTCAAGCTGTACAGACTGAGAAAGGAACATGCATCATCAGCAGAGACATCACAGTATGATCCGTGCTTCAGTTCTGCATCAGTACCCACGAGATGTAGCAGCCAACCTGCTGGTTGACTGGTCTCTTTGCATGTTTTGCCAACAAAAAGGCAAAAGAAAGGTGCACAGAATTGAGACTCTAGGAAAGTCTGCAGAATTGATTGAGCATTCTAAATTTGATCCTGTGATGAGTACAAAACTGTCAGGAATCAGTGACCTGATTGTTTCTGGCTGCAACCATCTTGCATGCATAGTATCATTTGAAAGACACTCTACACGAACCTCTTCAGTCACTGAAGACATACGCTGATTGATGGGCATGCACTCATTCAGACACTTGGGAAAGCTAATGGGTGCCAAACTTTTGGTGACTAGGCTGCTGCATTTGTGTGCAATGTGACACAGAGAGCATACAAGTAGAGTTGATGTAGTGTTTGACTGCCACACTGGAAATGAATCAATCAAGGTTGTGATTCTGCTGAAACAAGTTGGTAAGAAGAAGCCAGTTCGCAAGATCATTGATGGCCCAGATGTTCCACTTCCTCAGGTGTGGACTAGTGTCATTGCAATGGAATATAACAAGGCTGATCTTGCCTGGTTCCTCTCAGAGACAATAATGCAGAAGGGAGAAGATGTTCCAAGCAGATACAAGTTGGTGACAGGAGGTGGATTCTATATTGCCGCTGAGGCCAGGTTAACAAGAAGGCAAACTGTCAGTCTTCAGGAAAGTCATTAAGAGGCTGATACAAGACTGATTCTCCATTCATGTGGGGCAGGCAGTCAAGGCCATGAAAGGCCACTCATCATATGCAGTGACACTGATGTCTGGTGCTTCTCCTTCACCTCATGCCATCCCAAGCATCTCAAGTGTGGATGTTCTCAGGAGCAGCAGAAAGAAGAAGATGTGCCATCCATTGCATAAAGTATGTGACAGACGGCTCAGCTTCCGTGCCCTAACAGGTTGTGACCTCAGCGTTTAGTGGCCATGGCAAGAAGATATGTTGGTAAGTGTTCCGAAGTCAGCCACTCTTAGTCAGTGGATTAGGCCGTGATGGAGATCTCTCACCAGTTCAGCAGTTTGTGTGCCTTCTTTATGGTGCCACCACGCAGTGAAATGTAGAGCAAGCCTGGCTCCAACTCTTCAGTAAGGCTTAGAAGGGCCTTGAAATTTTGCCTCCAACGAGGGATGCCCTGGAGCTGCACACGTCATTAACTGACTATCAGGCAAAGATCTGGCTGCAAGCAGATCAAGAACAGCTCCAAGTGCATCTCCTGTGGATACATCAGCCTGGGTGAAGGAGCAGGATCGCCTGGTACCAGTGTGGACAAGACTGCCTGCAATCCCAGCCGCTTGTCTTCAGCTTGTCACCTCCGCCTGTAAATCAAAGTGCAAGACGGCTACATGCTCTTGCTTCAGGAAGGATCTGAAATGTTCTACTGCCTGTGGCTGCGATGGAACGGGGTGTCACAACCCTGCAGGACAAGAGATCTGAGGCAAAAACGGATACAGGTTGTTTTTAGCATCAAACTTTGTGTTGCCGTAAGATTTCTGAAAAAAAAAATTGCACCACTCATGCTGCTGTTTTGCCAAAACTGCACTTTAATTCCACTTTCATAGAGCCATGTTTAATAAAAGGTTTGTATGGTAACTACAAGAGCTGTGTGCATTGTGATTGACATTAAAAATGAAAGCAAAGCCTACAGATACCAAATATGCCTCCGTTTCAGTGAAGTACGCCGTTTTACTAATTTTGTTTAATTTTTTGTGCATGTGATCGTGAAAATGACCTCGAAAGACAGAATTCAAGGTGGCATTCACCCACACCTTTTTCTTCATCCTGTTAGTGAGTGATCCTGATGTGGGTGTCTGGCATTAACAAGTGATGCCCACAAAGATGCAAAAAATCCACTTTGACCGGTCCACTATATGCTGCCTGCGATTCACCGACTTGAACAATTGAATTGTTCCCCACACTTTCTGTGCAAAAAACTGCGAAATAAAATAAACTGAAGCAATTTTTACTCAGCGGTTGTTCGTAATCTTCGCCAGATTGCAGGAAAGCAACTAGCTAACCTGGTAATTAACCTAACGTGAGTCAAACAATAAAACTGTGTGCGTGAAAAGAACAAACATCCATTTCAGAGATATATCACTGTTAAATGACAATATAGCACAAAAAAAAAAAATGGAAATCATTGAGCTATGGATTTCTCATGTCACTTTATGTACTAGTAGCAGCACGATTGGTAGCTACATGATGCATCTTTCCCTTTTTAGAGTAACGTTAGCTCTAATGGGCCTGTGTCTAGGAAGTGTCTACTCTTCACAAACGCTGTCTTATTTGTAGACTCACGTCAATTTAATTAGCTGGATAGCTGCTCTCCTGCAAGCTGGTAAACATTAAGAACAACCATTGTATAACAATGGCTTCAGTTTATTTGATTTCTCAGTTTTCTGCACAAACGTGCAAGGAACTATTCACCTGTTCAAGAAATGGGTCTTTTTATTGTAGCAGCGTGATGCTAACAGTGTGATACGTCTTCCCAGTCTTCTCCCAGCTTCTCCCGCGATTCACCCACTTGATAGCGGTAGCTGCCTGTTTCTTGAACAGCCGAACTGTTACCCGCACTTTTGGTGCAGAAAACTGAGAAATAGAATAAACTGAAGCAATTTTTACAGAGGTTGTTCTAAATGTTCGCCAGCTTGCAAGAGAGCAGCTAGCAAGCTAATTAACCTAACTCCAGTCAAACAATAAAACATTGTTTGTGAAAAGCGCACACATCTAGTGCCCGAGACGACGGCCTATCAGAGCAGCACTAAAAAGGGATAGATGCATTATGTTGCTAACGTTTTGCTGCTACATAAAGCGATATGCGAAATCCATAGCTCAACTATTTCCATTTTTGATCTACTGTATTGTCATTTAACAGTGATATGTCTCAGGACGCTTTTTCTTTTCACGCACACGGTTTTATTGTTTGACTCACATTAAGTTAATTAGCTGGTTAGCTAGCTGCTTTCCTGCAAACTGGTGAACATAACGAACAACTGCTGTATAAAAATCGCTTCAGTTTATTTCATTTCTCAGTTGTCAGCACAAAAAGTGCGGGAACAATTCGGCTGTTCAAGAAACGGGCAGCTGTCGCTATCAAGAGGGTGAATCGCAGGCAGCATAGGGGTAAGCTGGGAGAAGACTAGAATGACATATGTAGCACCTATCACTAAAACCCCTTAAGTCACACTTGACTTGACTTGTGGGGTTTTAGTTATCAGTGCTTCATATCCGACTGTTAGCATCATGCTGCTACAATAAAAATACCAGCGAAATCCATTGCTTAGTTGTCGTTTTTTACTAAACTTAAGTTTTGAGCATCCAGTTTGCCCTTACCGACTTGATCGTGATGGCTACCCGTTTCTTGAACAGCTGAATTGTTCTTTGCACTCTTTGTGCAGAAAACTGAGAAACACTCAGAAACACTGTTATTACGATTGACTCCGATATAACTCAAGGTTAATAAGGTTAACCATTTTACATGGTTCTTTTACGAACCATGTAAAAGATACTTGGCTGGTAGTTTCTGGTGACTGATTGCAGTCTAATCAGGTTGAATGAATTGGAATCAAGTTTTATTCCGTGGTTGTTTGTAATGTTCGCCAGTTTGCAGGAGAGTACCTAGCTAGCTTGCTAACCAGCTAATTAATGTAACGTGAGTCAATCGAACAGTGCTGGTGAAAAGCACACACATCAATTGCCCGAGACATATCACTGATTCCACATCTGGCTATTGCTGGGGAGAATATACAACGTATGATAACAATGACATTACTGTAGAATAACAGCAGGAATCCATGCAATGGATTTCGCCACAGATGTGGGGAAGAACTAGTGTCAGAACCGTTTAGCCACTGATTGGACAGTTTGATTTACTGTGGCGGTGAGTAACATTCTGATAGGCTATTCAGTGGGCAACGTGCTGATTGGCTAGTCCACCCTACAGGGGTAAAAATAGGGCCGTAATTTCGTTACTCGAGGTTCATAAATCTGGTTTGTGCTTGTTAAAAAAAGTGTTGCATGCGAAGGTATAGGAAATTTGAGCGTATCCGAGACTGTCACACAGGAAGGTAGGAAGTTTTTTTCACACGCACAAAACCATTTTACAAACTCAAAGCTTTTTCTACACAGGCACAAAACAGTAGCGGCTCTAGACCCGGGAATGGCGGGGCGCAGACACGTCCCTTTATGACAATTAGTCCTGGGTAGTTCGCAATCATTTTCCTTTACTGATGCGTTTTCCAATTATCTTACTTGGCAACTTAAGACACGGTCTCTCCATATGCGATGAAACAGCAATGAAATCATGGGCTTAATTCAGCTCAGTGGCGGAATCTGAACTGAGAATTGTGACAAAACATCCGTTTAAAACAGTCGTTAGTCCTGACCTGTTCTCAGTCATTTTCATGAGTAACCGAAGGTTCGCTTCGAGAGCACTCCACAGTTAACAGCTGCTGCTTGTTCTCCCCGATTACGTAAGAAGACAATCATTCATCTGGACGCTTATTTGCTGTACTTAAATCAACGTTCGTCAAACTTGCATACCTGTCGCCTCTCACGCAAACCGCTTGAGCAGCACGCTGCCTATTTAACTGCCAAGTGCCACTTTTTTATCAATCCACACAGTACCAAGAGTGAAAGGCGATATTTCACTGGAACACGGACCTGTTCAATCAACGCGAAGCACTGGCCTCTAAAAAGTAAATTTTTTTTCTGTACTGAATTTCGCTCATGATTTCATCGCTGTTCGATCACATATGGAGAGACCGTGTCTTAAGTTGCCAAGTACGATAATTGGAAAACGCGTCAGTAAAGGAAAATGATTGCGAACTACCCAGGACTAATTGTCTTAAAGGGAGTGTCTGCGCCACGCCATTCCCTGGTGTAGAGCCGCTACTGGCACAAAACTATTTCACAAGCTCTAAACTTTTTTACACACGCACAAAACTTTCACAAGCTCAAAACTTTATTGCACACACACAAAACTATTTCACAAGCTTAAAACTTTTTTACACAAGCACAAAACTATTTCATAAGCTCAGAACATTTTTACACACGCACAAAACTATTTCACAAGCTCAAAATATTTTTACACACGCACAAAACTATTTCACAAGCTCAAAACTTTTTTACACATGCACAAAACTATTTCATAAGCTCAAAACTTTTTTACACACGCACAAAAATATTTCACAAGCTCAAAACTTTTTTTACACACGCACAAAACTTTGGCTCGAATCTGATTCCATACAGATTGGCCTCTCTGCAAATGGTGATTCAGGTCAAGTGTAATACCTGTTCCCTTTGGGTTGGTTGAAGGATGAATTGGTACATGACTGCGTATTGATTCTGAGACACACTTCCCAAAAATATCATGATCTACTTCGAGCATCAGGACAAGTACTCTTGGAAAACTAGCCTACTCAGACATGTGATAGTTATCAAGATTACTAAAGAACAAGTAAGAATTCAAGAATAGTTTCTTGTGTATAATTCATATATCTTCCCTGTTATGTTGGCATTCTAAAGTTCAGTGAGAGGAGCCACATTAGTGATTAGAACTGAGCATGCGTTAGGTATTCTGTTCACTACAAAAGATTGCATTAGATGAGTGAATTAAAAGGACAAGCTTCACTTTAATGTACGAACAGGGAAAGAAGGGAGGCAGAATGGATGAGAAATAATTCATCTGTCTCAGTCTGTGTTAGTGAAGTGCAATAGTTTCATTTTGCCGAAGGTGCATGTATTATATGGCTGTGAAAGCTTTTGGCAAGTGCAATAGCAATAAAATTCAAAGCCTGGTAAAATTCATTTTTTAAGTGGATGCTTTATAAACATAGTAAAATCTAGTCTCTCATTCAAGGTCTGATAAATTCATTTTCAAGTGGACATTTTTTTTCATAAACATTGTAAAAGCTAATCTCAGTCAATTTTACACAAGGTTTTAATTTCTCGCGAATGAAAAGAGCTCGTGCTCAGTTAAGAGATATATGACATCTGGCAAGTTCTCAAGCGCAAGACTTCATTAGGCAGTAGACACGAATACCACAATCAAAGTCAGTTCAGACAGCCCACTCATATTTCCGCGAGTCAAAGGTTTAAACATTTGCACAATAAAATTTTATTTTTGAAGGCCAAGCTTCCTGTACAAGGTTTGAGATCCGGAACACGTATGACAGTGTAATGGACAACTCAAAACACTCCCAAACAAACAACACTGCTACTGCATCTAAAAAGACCAGAAACAGCTCCATTTTGATGACTAACATTCCCATAACATCCCTGTAACATATTATTATTGTTTTATTTTATTCTATTTCTTTTTTTTTTGGGGGGGGGGGTTCAGACCTTTCTTCAGACACAGTGGAAAGATGCCCACCCCCACCCCCCCTCGCACCAGTCTCCCTCTGCTGGGCAACTCTCACAAAGGCCCTCAGTCATGTGATGTTTAATCTACAGCCCCAAGTACTGTGACCTTTCACCCCTTCTGTCTTTACACACAGAGACGGGAGTGAGACAGGAGACGGCTGTGCTGAGAGGTCGCACCGCTTTGTGCACGTGTGTGTGTGTGCGTGTGTGTGTGCACGCGCGCGTACGTGCTATACAAACATGTGTGTGTGAGGTACAAGTGTGCAGATCGTGTGTGTGAGTCTGTGTGTGTGTGTGTGTGTGTGTGTGTGTGTCTGAGGCACATGCGTGAGCATGGCATAATTTGTGTGTGTGTGTGTGTGTGTCTGATGTACATGTGTGAGCAAGGTATGGTGTGTGTGTGTGTGTGTGTGTCTGAGGTACATGCGTGAGCATGGTATGGTGTGTGTGTGTGTGTCTGAGGTACATGTGTGAGCAAGGTATGGTGTGTGTGTGCGTGTGTGTCTGAGGCATATATGTGAGTATGGTATGGTGTGTGTCTGTGTGTGTGTCTGAGGTACATGTGTGAGCATGGTATGTCATGTGTGTGTGTGTGTGTGTGTGTCTGAGGCAATCTGAGGGGCAGCAGACAGAGTGCACAGGGTCACTCCAACACAAAAACGCACACAGAGCCCACAGACATAACACAGACTCCCCTCACAGCGCTGTCGGGTCAGGCCTCGCCCCTCGGCCCTGTCCCAGGCCTGCCCTCCTGTTCCCCACCCTATTAGTCACTGTCCAGGAACAATTCTGCGCCTCAGCTTCAGCTGTCCGCCATCATTACCTCTTTTTTTCTGCTCAGACTGTGATCTGGCCGCCTTGTCGCCATGGCAATTAACCTCCGCAGCCCTGCGCCAAACTCTAGCCTGGCCCAGGAAAGCCCTCACTGCAGGCACAGAAAGTCATATCTCACTTTCAGATGGAGAAAGCTCTACCTCACAGCAGGCATGGACTACTACACCTCACTGTAAGTACAAAAAATCCTACCTCACTGCAGGCACAGACAACCCTTTCTCACTTTCAGATGCAGACAGCCCTGCCTCGCTGCAGATGGAGACTGTTCTACCTCACTGCAGATACAGACAGCCCTACCGCAGTACGGCTTAATCTCATTTCAGACTGACAGGCCTTTGTCTCGCATAAAGGGACAATTCCACCTCATTGCAGAGCAAGACAGCCCCACCTCACTCCAGACACAAACAGCCCAATATCACAGCGGAAACAGTGAGTCCTCTACCACTGCAGACATGGACAATCCCACCTCTCAACAGGCACAGACAGCACTACCTCACTGCTCATACGAGCAGCTCGATGTCAGTGCAAAAACAGACAACCCTACTTTACTGCAGATTTGCCAACCTCTCCAGCACTGCACTGTCGGTATCAGCAGAGCTATAGGACAGTCTGTAACCAGTCACTTTGTTTGGGATTCTTACGTACTGCACCAGACAATACTCAAATTTCTGCACAGGGCCATCGTCCCCCACACCGAAAACAGATGGGTGCATCCAGTTTTCAGATGACTACAGCCAGGCATTGGATGAGGCTCACAATATACCAGCGTCATACACACATCAGGAGTGTATATTCAATCTATTTAACAGCAGGAACCACCGGCAGAGCTCAGTGTTGGACCGCACAGGGTGTGGACAAAATATCGAAAACACCCTGATGGATGTTTCTGCTCGGGAACTTTCCAGAGGGACCAAATCATTGGTGCCAGAATTGCAGGTGTGTTGTTCGTAAAATCGACAAAGTGATTTAAGGTCGCCAGGGGAACTTTGTTAAAATATTACGACAGCATTGGCTATGCTCAACACAAATAGAGCAACATTACCATTAAAGAACATCGGCCACGGGTCAGAACTCTCCGACAGGGATGGACGTACACTTTGTGGGATAATTGCTAATAGCCACAGGACCACAACACTAGAAATCACCAGCAGTATTGCATCAATCGACTGTAGCCAATGACTGAACTTGACAGCAGGAACAGGAGATGGCAGCGTTTCTGAAGACTTAACCACTCCCTTTAACCTACTTCACGCCTTCTCTGCCAGAGTATTTCACTGAAGTTGCCAGCTACTGCCAATATTTTTATAATATTCACTGACCTTTCAACACCACTGGAATTTTGAGTTGTATTAACTCTTTGAGGGCTAGATGCAGCTATTATTGCCCAATGATGTAAGATATCCAAATCAAAAATGTTGAAAACTTATTATGTGGTGACTTGTTTAAAAGAGCTCCCGCAGGGGAGCTCTTTCAAACAAGTTTCAACATGATAGGTTTTTAACAGCAAAAGATAGATAAATTTATTTTTTATAAATTTATATCAAGGCCCTGAGGGTTAATACGTAAACAGGACCGGCGCTTATAGTTAAAGACACAATAAAGCATTTCATTCTTGCTTATTTCATTCTTTTTTACTAATACTTGTTGGTCATATTAATAAAAGGCTGAGAGAGGCATAAGGATTTTATTTATCATTCACCTGCTGCTTTGTGTTTATGTTGCCTGCCTGTATCAAGGAAATTCATCAGTTTGTGATCATGGAACTTGCCTTAGGGGGAAAAAAACCTTTATTTCCATCTTTACATGTTTGTGAGCTGCACCAGAACGCTTGGTTCTCGTGTCCGTTTGACCTACTTTGTAGGACGATCTGTAACGGCGCCCACCACCATATCACAGTGAAAACATTGATTGACGGATAGTCTTGTCAGTGGCGGGGAAAGAGTTAATTTGGTTTCAGATAGAAAACACTTCTTAGCAGCGACAAGGCCTGTGAGCACCTTGCTGCGGTCCGTGAGGAGACATACCGTCCGTCCCTTGTCCTCGTGACAGGGCGGCTGCACGGCAGCCGGTGTGGCAGAGGAGAAGTGCGCTGTCTCAGAGAGTTACCACGGTCACGTCCGCAAATATCCATCCTTCCTGCACTTCGCTAGCCAGAAACTCAACTCAGGCCATCAGAAAAAGAGAGCTAAACTCCACTCCACAAAATAAAGGGCTTGAATATTCCGCTAAATAAAAACATCTAACAGCAGGGAAGTAACTCTTTGCCAGATCTAAAATGTTCTCAGTCCTCATTGATCCCTCGGTGTGTTTTCCGTACCGTACCATTGCAACCTACTGAACATCAAGTTTAAACCTCAGAGCTGGGGTTACCAACCATCTGCAGAGAGGGCCAATCTGGATACAGGATTTCATTCCAGCCAATGACCTGCACACCTGATTTTTTAAACAATCAGCCTCTTAAATCTCTACTGGAGACCTTGATTAATACAAATAGGTCTGTGACTCCATGGTTATAGTGGAAGCCTAGACCTTCACTGGACCTGTCTGGATAAGGTTGGGAAGCCCTGCTGTGGAGAGACAAGTGAAAAAAAGGCTTGTTTTTCATCCAGGAGATGCACCCGCCTCTCTATGACCTTTGAACCAAAAAGCATGGGCAGGTTCTGTTGCCCTTCCCCCCGACCGCTTGCCCTGAGAATTTATCAGGTCTTACCGTACCTCCTGCTCTATCGCTACACTTTGACCCCAGCTGCTCGGCAACAAGGTGGTCTGCAACAAGGCCAAAGATTATGGCGCCAACCCCCCCCCCCCCCGCAGAACGAGCGAGAGAGTGAGTGAGGACAGGAAGGAGGGAGGGGCCGATAAGGGCACGCAGATGACCGGGCGAGGCCGAAAACTGCTGATTAGGAGGTGAACTTCCACCCCAGACGCCTGACGGCAAGAGTTCAGAGAGTTTAGGTTTACCCCGCCCCCCTCCTCAGGCCAGGACATCAGCCCTGTTTATTCCCCTACAATGTAAAAAATGATAAGTCGACTCTCTCTCCAAAAATGTATGAATAAGTAAAACTTATGTGTTGTAAGCCTGTGCTTGGATACACTAATGCACTCATGATTGCGCAATACTCACCTCGTAATCGGGTTTCCGCCACATTAGGAATTTGTTGCTATGGAAGGTGCAGAGGAGAGCCCAGATTGATTTTAAATGGGGTTCTTATTTTTAAGAAACATACAGTTAGAGAACGGTTTAATCTCCACCTTGGACTGCAGCAGTCAGGCTAAGACTGAAGTTTTCTCAAACTGCATGTTGCCCCCCTTACCTCAAAACCACCAGACCCTGACGAATTTATGTGATGACGCACATCTCTGGAAGAGACGACAGAATGGTGAAAATGTACAATAAATGGGTTAATAATTACACAAAAGCTGCAATGGAGTGGTTGTTTTTTTCCCCCACTGTGCATCCATAACGTTCTTGGCACAATACACGCGGCACAGAAAATAATCGATGGGTTAAAAACACACTGACATAGATGTTCATGAAGGTGCCGTTCAGCTGAGAAAAAGCAGCAGTTGGTTTGAGTTTTGTATCTAGAGACTTCCATCATTGTGACAAGGGGCTGCTGTTGGATCCACTCCCCCTCCAGGGGAGCCAATCACTGGGGAGTTTCCCAGAGAGGCGGGGTCTAAAGGGCGGAGCCAGGTATTGGTCTGTTCTCAGCAAACAGAAGTCAAGAACCGCACCCAAAATACACACATCATTCATTTACATGATATTCATTATACAAAACCCAAAACCAGTGAAGTTGGCACGTTGTGTAAATCGTAAATAAAAACAGAATACAATGATTTGCAAATCCTTTTCAACCTATATTCAATTCAATACACTGCAAAGACAAGTTACCTAATGTTCGAACAGGTAAACTTTGTAATTTTTTGCAAATATTAGCTCATTTGGAATTTGATGCCTGCAACATGTTTCAAAAAAGCTGGCACAAGTGGCAAAAAAGACTGAGAGAGTTGAGGAATGCTCATCAAACACTTATTTGGAACATCCCACAGGTGAACGGGCTAATTGGGAACAGGTGGGTGCCATGATTGGGTATAAAAGCAGCTTCCCTGAAATGCTCAGTCATTCACAAACAAGGATGGGGCGAGGGTCACCTCTAAGTGAACAAATGCGGGAGCTGATTGTCGAACAGTTTAAAAACAACATTCCTCAACGAGCTATTGCAAGAAATTTAGGTATTTCATCATCTACGGTCCGTAATATCGTCAAAAGGTTCAGAGAATCTGGAGAAATCACTGTACGTAAGCGACAAGGCCGAAAACCAACATTGAATGCCGGTGACATTCGATCCCTCAGGCGGTACTGCATCAAAAACCGGCATCAGTGTGTAAAGGACATCTCCACATGGGCTCAGAAACGCTTCAGAAAACCATTGTCAGTAACTACAGTTCGTCGCTACATCTGCAAGTGCAAGTTAAAACTCTATAATGCAAAGCGAAAGCCATTTATCAACAGCACCCAGAAACGCCGCCGGCTTCGCTGGGCCCAAGCTTATCTAAGATGGACTGATGCAAAGTGGAAAAGTGTTCTGTGGTCTGACGAGTCCACATTTCAAATTGTTTTTGGAAACTGTGGGCGTCGTGTCCTCCGGACCAAAGAGGAAAAGAACCATCCGGACTGTTATAGGCGCAAAGTTCAAAAGCCAGCATCTGTGATAGTATGGGGGTGTATTAGTGCCCAAGGCATGGGCAACTTACACATATGTGAAGGCACCATTAATGCTGAAAGGTACATACAGGTTTTGGAGCAACATATGTTGCCATCCAAGCAACGTCTTTCTCATGGATGCCCCTGCTTATTTCAGCAAGACAATGCCAAGCCACATTCTGCACGTGTTACAACTGCATGGCTCCGTAGTAAAAGAGTGCGGGTACTAGACTGGCCTGCCTGTAGTCCAGACCTGTCTCCCATTGAAAATGTGTGACGCATTATGAAGCGTAAAATACGACAACGGAGACCCCGGACTGTTGAACAACTTAAGCTGTACATCAAGCAAGAATGGGAAAGAGTTCCACCTGAAAAGCTTCAAAAATTGGTCTCCTCAGTTCCCAAACCTTTACTGAGTGTCGTTAAAAGGAAAGGCGATGTAACACAGTGGTAAAAAAGCCCCTGTGCCAACTTTTTTGCAATGTGTTGCTGCCTTTAAATTCTAAGTTAATGATTATTTGCAAAAAAAAATAAAGTTTCTCAGTTTGAACATTAAACATCTTGTCTTTGCAGTGTATTCAATTGAATATAAGTTGAAAAGGATTTGCAAATCATTGTATTCTGTTTTTATCTACGATTTACATAACGTGCCAACTTCACTGGTTTTGGGTTTTGTATACTGAGGATGTGGGGCACATGCGTACGTGCGTGTGCATGTGTGTGTGTGTAAGTGCACGTGTGTGGGCAGTATGTTAAGTGTATATGCTGAACTCAAAAAGCCCTCGTGACATCAGTGCCTGAAAAACAGGTTAGAGGAATGTTCCTTTTATAATGAAAGCAAACCCAGTGTGCACTCTTCCCACATTGCTCTGCATCATCAATTTATTCACTCCTTCAGCAAATATAAAAGCACAAAAGACACTTGTGATGAAAATATTCAGAAATGGGAAATGGATTTCAGGATATTTTCTATTTGTGGTAGTCAAGTGCACTTGGTTATTGATCTAGCTATACTTTACATTGAATCAGCCAGGCAGCTAGCTACACTACACAGATAAAGTCTTGTGCCACAAAAGGCCATTGACATAAATAAAGCATGAACTAGTTGATTATCATCGTTGCTGTTTCTTCTGAAGATTTTCAGCCATATTTAAATTATCTCTCCATTAGAACCAGAGCCTCAACTTCATGAAACTCACAAAATAAAAGAAAAGAAAATCTATGATCAGTGAACTATTTGCTGTTTACTCTCATGGAATTCAGAAACCATCGTCTTTTCAAAATGGCCGTCTTAAATGGCGGTGGACCAGCTCACCTGCCGCATGATAGATTATTTGCCAAGTATTTCAATGAATAATTTGCCTGCTGTCGGCAGTGCCATATTTAACAACACTTGAAGACAGTTTCATGCAGGCTACTTTAACCCTTTCAGAACTGATGAGACACATGCGTCCCACGATACTTCCAATTATTGTGTTGGAACATGAGTCTTAGAAGCCCTTGTTTTTGGGCCAATTTGGTATTGTAGTCACAAGAATGGCAAATGTAAAGTATATCCGACGTATGCAATGAGTAACCGTGATTCATAAGACAGTATTCAGTATTGAAAAGGTTAAGAATGTTTATTTCTCAGTCTTTGTATAGCGCAGCTACAAACTGCATTGAACCTTTGGCCCACTAATCGCTGGCCCGGCCCTTCAAAAAAGCTGGAATAATTAAAAAAAAAACTATTATAAGGAGATCATCTGAGAACCCTTAGCAGTTTCCTAAGACTTGAATAACTTTAAATGTGTAGGGGGAAATGACTGCACCTACATACACAGCCAAAGTTGGATCAAATTTACTTCACTTCTTTAAAAGTTAAGCGCAATGACATCAATAGAGAAGATTCCAACCATCTAAATCAAATTTTAGAAAAACAAAATTATCCAATGGTTGTGTAAATGCTAGAATCTGACTTGCGTTGAAACATATTTTTGATTGAGAGCTTTTTTGCTGATATACTGTAGGTGCATGTGTGCGTGTTTTTTTTCCATTTGCTTTTTAAAATGTATGTGAACTCGTGTGCAATGTGGAGGACCTTTATAATTGCAAGAAGGACGATGTTAAAAACAAGAGTTGATGCGCTTTAAAACGTCATCCTCTGGCCTGCCAATTTCTGCATCTTTTAACCCCCCCCCCAAAAAAAAGTAAACAAATAACGCATCATAGATTACATGGAGAATGTTTTCCCGAGATCATCATGTGATTGATCCACCATCACAGTTTCAACACCACAGCCCACACCCAAGCCCCACCCCTACTGAACTGGTGGAATGAAGCAGCTTAAGTCACATGACCCCTCCTAAGGGCTGTTCCAGAAGTGAAGTGGGCGGGGCCACACCCTTCAGGCAAAACAAACAGGCAAGCAGGCCTGAGGGGTGTACTGCGAAGCAAGTTCAACATTAGCCGGGCTTTCTGTGCAAGAGCTGGCTCGACAAACCCTAAACTCGCTGTCAGAGATACCACAAGTTACAACGGTCGGTTGAAAGAGAACCACCTTCGTGACATTGAGGTCCCTAGCTTTAGGCTCAACAAGCCTTGCTAACCTGATGATCTCACTTCGCAGTATACCCTCAGGACCAGGGGAAAGGAGGCTGTTTGGAGAATATGAGCAACAGAGTCCAAATACAGCCCGTCCCGACAATAAAGAGTCAAGGGAATGAGAGACCAAAGGTGTTTAGCACATTAGTGTTGTGATAATATCTGAGGTATCTGTGTTTGTGTGCAAGAGAGAAATGAGGTCAGATTATTATGAGTCCTGTGATAATGTGAAGTACTGTAGGTCTGTGCATGTGTATGTGTGTGTGTGTGTGTGAGGTTATCACATTATTCGCGTGCATTGGGTCTGTCATGTTCGTCCGCCATTCGCTCACCTGATCAATGTTGCCCCACCAAAAATCTATTTCCACTGAACACAAACGTGCTTTGAGTTTTTTTATTAATTGTTCTTTTCAATAAAGGGACATTATGGGTGCGTGGACAGGGTAATGCAGACAACTGGCATAAACACAGACAGTGGTATCTCCAGTTGAACTTAACATAGACCAGAGACAAATACAACAAAAATAGCTAGGTTCCCAATGACCTTCGGTCATTATTTTTTTCAAAAATAAAAAATAATAAACAAAGAAAAAAAATAATAAAAAAACAATCCATTCATGTGCCTCTGTTTTGAACAGTGCACATAAGTAGTAATAAATAGTGACTCCCATTGTAAAAGACAAAGTTCAAGTTCAAGTTACAACAAACAGCTTTCAGAACTGGAATAGAAAAAGGCTGATAACAAAATTTCCGCATTGCCATTTACAAAAAAGGTACCAACTCAAGTGGGCTTTTCCGGGATTCCATTTCAGTTTTAAATATGCTTTGCATATGAAATTCCCCCCTCCCAATCGAATTATAAAGCACCATTTATTATTTGGCAATGAAAAAAACCTGCAAAAAACATTGATTTTAGTATTCATTTATTTACTTATTTACTTTTTTTATTTACTGCATATGAAGTTTTCATTACGACGCTGGAATGTAGTCAGATGGCGGAGGTGATGGGACGGGAATAGTACACAACAGAACGACCCAACATCAGCTTGCATTACTGCATACAGAACAGCAGCAGGGAAAGTTTACAAAAGAAAGGGGTACCGTATGTACAACCACCTGCCTCAGCGACTGTGGACATTCTGAAGAGGGTTACCAAAAGAGACCATCACATGGCCTCGCCTGTACAATGCCACATTATTCATTTTTTTCTTAAACATACAAATAATTTGCACTATATTATCCTGCCAAATTAAAAAAATATACTGTGGCAGCTTGTTTTTCCCCCACTACCACCAAAGGTACAGTGATACCTTTCAAGAGGACAAGCAACGGTTAAAAATACAAGCTTCAATATAAATACTATTGTGCCTACACTAGGTGAACATTTAATTCAAATACCATTCTAGAAATACAGAAAAAAAGTAGACCATAAATGTGTTTTAGCATAGGAATTGACATGAGTGAGCATTTTTCCTATATTTAAGTTCTCTATTATATATTTCAATATAATCTTAAACCTTTCCCCAAATGCAAGTTTTATTCAACCTGAAGAGCTGTGAGTAGCCAAGGGTAAAACAAAATCACAGATTTTTCCCATTATATATATATATTTATATATTTATATATTGTGATAGTCTTGAACATCACCAAGACAAAGACTAAATAAAAACGACAAACTCAAATACAGTTTCCCCCCCCCCCGAAGAATGAAGTGTTATTTTTAAAAAATCAATTTTATATTTACTTTTTTTAAAAAAATGTACAAAAAATTCTTGCAGTGTAAGCAGCAAGTTAAAATCGTTCCCTTCTATTTCGCAGGAAATCCGATGCGCGCTCACAGCACTGATACCCCACAGGCGGGGTGTCTGGGGACAAAATGGCTGCCAGCATACTTTTGTACACAATGCTGAACAATGACGCCGTAATCTTTCACCAGCATTATAGACAGTTTTCCCGTAAGAGCATACCTGTAAACTGGGAAAATTGAAACAGTGCATTTTTCGTCCTATCAATGAGCAGTCTTATTTTAAACTCACCAACTGCACCTCTGACTAACGATACGGACACACATGCAGAGGATGAGTGGTAAGTGCTCTAAATTGGGGCAAATGCCATAACTCAAAGATGGAAAGAAGTCTCCTTAAATGTCAACAAAAATTGCTTAGCACATGAGAAATAATTTTTTCAAAAGTTCTTCCCATATTTTTCATTTTTAGGGAGTAAAGATACTGCAGACTTTGCCATTTTGTTTCCATGTCTGTTACTTAGGCAATTTATAGTTAATCATCACTGAAAGTAAAAAAAAAAAAAAAAGCATTTTTTTAATGGCAAACCTGAGAGACAAACTCTGTCCTCTCTCCAACATGCTCCAAATCCCCCAAAAAAGTAGATTGACTTAAATACCCTCTATCTCAAAAGTCTTTTCAAGTGCCATGTACCGCTGCTTGGGAAAAAAAAAATCTCCAAGTCCAAGTAAAAACAGCGTAGGTTTGTGCTACATTGTAAAAAAAAAAAAAAAAAAACGTTCGCCCCAACGACAGAACAAATACGACAAGAGCTGAGGATGGACCGAGTAACAGTACCACTGTGTACAGTACCAGAACCAAAAGCTTTAAAAATTCCCCAAACAATACAGATCACACTGGGCAAGTAAACAGTTTCAATTCAAAAATACACGTAATAGGTAGCTGAATGATGATTAACTAGAAATATCCTTTGTTACTTCATTAATATCTTATATTTCAAAAGTCACAGTTGACTATAGCAGTCAGGTGCTTGATGCAAGAACCTCGGTTGATCATTTCAATCATTTTCCAGTATCGAGCTGAGACTCCAAGCTTACAGCAAGTGGAAGGTTTAACCAATGCAGTTTCACAATAGGCAAGGCACTCTTTTTTTGTGTTTACCAAATGATAGTACAAATTTAAATTTTAATGACTATATTCTTTTAAGAAATTCAAAGGCTGTCACTGTTTTACATTTGATAATTGCCAATTGATAATTTTAACCCTTTGCAGGCAGACAATCTTTTTGAAAGATTTGTTTAAGTGCGATTCCCAACCCCGTCCAAAGCGGGTTAAACAAGACTGTTGTCCTCCATGTTACAACACAAAACTGTACATGATATGTTTTACAGAACGTATGCAGCATGGTCATTTTTTCTTTCCTTTTTAAATAAAACAAGAAAACAGCAACACGTTTACGCAACAACTAACCGACCAGGGACAATTTATTTTTAAAATATTAGCCAAAACATACCATGCATGCTGTCTAATTATTTAAAAAAAAGAGAAAAGGTACACAACGTGTAAATTATTGCACAAGAGAAAGGCTCGAAGTTTTGCGTCAATGCAATAGTATTGCCCCCGATACGGATCATGCATTCAACTGTAAAATTAACAGGGTGTGCTGGTGCCAAGCACTGCACCTTGGCTTCCACTGGACAAGTGAACAAAGGGGGGATTGTAGGGTCTGTTTCTGCTCAAATGCTCCTCCTTTATTCAGTTTTAATATCACCGCTCAACGGACGGTCGCTGTGCCACTTTTTCATGTGTTTCTCTAGGGTGCTGTACACACTGAAAGGCATCTGACAGATTTCACATTTGTAAACGTCCTTGCCCACCTGGCCATGCGTCTTCATGTGGCGGGTGAGTTTGCTGCTCTGGGCGCAAGCATAGTTGCACAGCTCGCACTTGTACGGCCGCTCGCCCGTGTGGCTGCGCCGGTGTACCGTCAGGTTACTGCAGTTCTTGAACACCTTGCCGCAAAACTCACATGTGTCACTGCGGCGGCCATCCTTGGAGCTGGGCCGGCCGCCTAGGTGGGGTGTGCTGCCCCCACTACCTGTCCCGCTGCGCCCTGACACGCCCCCGTCCAGCTCCCCGGGGGGCGTGGAGAAGCGCAAGCTCCCGTTTTCCGATGAGTGCTCGGAAGATGAGGCGAAAGGCGATTGTCTGGAATCCCCGAAGTTCAGAAAGGGGTCTTTGAGCTGTCGAGACGCAGCGTAGCCAGCCAGCCACTGGGAGTAGACATTCTCTGAGTTGGGGATGGTGGGAGTGGGTAGATCGAAGTCCCTCTCCATTTTGATGCGCTTGGAGTAGGGGCTGAGGGGGCTGGGGCTGCCTTGCAGCAGTTTTTTGGACAGGCCAACGGAGGCCGACTCGCTGGGGGACGAGCCGCGCCCATTTACGGTCGAGCCGCCACCCTCGTCCACGCGGTCCAACTCC
>CM056591.1:20022500-20035000 GCA_029721435.1 Gymnothorax reevesii | reverse complement strand
ATCTCTGGCTTACCTCATAATAAAGACAATGGCCTGTCGGCACAGCTCCCGCTGATGTACAAACAGCAGCAGTGATGGGCGTGCGGGTCCCGCTGCATTATTAAACGCTCATGTGTGTTCCTGCATCTGTATACAGGCCAGGCCACCATTTTACCACATGTCTGTTAGTTTCTTACCAGCGTCAGATCATGACTCCGTTTTATTACTTAATTTTGAATTATCCTCTTCATCATCATCATCATCATCATCATCATCATCATCATCATCATCATCATTGTTACTATTACTATTATTATTATTATCATTACTTTTACCACGTCTGTTAGTTTCTTACCAGCGTCAGATCATGACTCCGTTTTATTACTTAATTTTGAATTATCCTCTTCATCATCATCATCATCATCATCATCATCATCATCATCATCATTGTTACTATTATTATTATTATCATTACTAGTAGCCTAAGTAATAATAGTAGTAGTTGTTGTTACTGTAGTGGTAGCAGTGGTAGTGATTATAGCAGCAACATTAGTTGTAGTTGTAGTAACGGTAGCATTAGTTGTTAGTATCTGTGGCTGTTTTAGAATCAGTTGTGGAAACAGCAGTATCAGCACACAAAATTAGTAGTTAGACTTACATAGTACTGTATAAAAAAAAAAACAAGCTAACGTTGTATCCCCATTCTTAAAGCATAAAACGGTAGGGAATTATTACCAAAGAGCGATGGTGTTTCCCAGTCTGATAACGCTAGTAAAAGACCCAGCTCACGCGAGGCCACTCGAACCCCTGCCCCGCGGCCTGCAGTTCAGCTGGCTGGCCCGCGCTTCTGATGCCGGCACCTGCCCTGCGCCTCGTAGCAAATTAACGCCTCAGAATTCCTCATTTAGTTCAGCACCATTCACCATCAGTTTATTAAATTAGAGGGAAAGCATGAACTCGTGTGGCACACAAGAGGACACGCGCAGGAGAGGAGGCATTGCACGTGCCAAAAGGACAAAAACATTTGCAGCAATTATTGATTTTCAGTGGCTCTTTCACAATGACCCGCGCCTCTGCTACACAGAGCTTTGAAACCTCATTAAATACAAACAGCTCCTCCACCAGCTCATTCGCGGTAAAGATAATATACTCACCTCTATCTGAAAGCCACTCACAATGAAAGAAACTAGACGTGAGATGTGCTACACCTCGCAGCGCTGAATATTCCCTTTGTGTCATTCAACTGAATGCAGACCACCGGTCACATGACCCGCGCACCATCCGCCACAACCAGCGCCAATCACCAAACAAGAAAACAGCCAAATTCGTATGTACACACACAGATGAACGCCCAATACAGATCAAAAACAAACACGAACATAGGATACATATAATTACACTTGACATTATGTACACTAACGCGCGCACACACACACACACACACACTCACAGTCAGTCCTCATTTATGCAGAGGGTTGCTGTGAGAAGCTGCAAGATTGAGATCATGGATTTTTTGCTATCTTCATTAACCTTCAGAGTGCTGAAATAAATTTTAAAAAAATGTAAATTTAATTGTCTTGTGCTGTTGAAAATCTTTCATGCGGCGACTTGTGTAAAAGAGCTCCCCTGGATTGGTTTTCAACAGCGTTGATTCTGAAGACTTAAATCATTGAACAACAGTAGCTGGATTTAGCGCTCTAAGGGTAAACCTTCCTCAATCGGCTCAGCGCTCATTGAGCCACAGGACAGCCAGAAATCAGCCACAGCGGACAGTGGTGTGAATCTGGACCGAATTAGAATGAAGAATCTAACATTGGCTTTTGATTTTTAAAGCACATAAAAATGTATAGGATACACACCAGAGTGAAAAGTTATAGAAACATATGTTGGATCATATGAAGATACATTTCAAATTACTGTGGAAAAAATATTTGTCCCCTTTCCATTTTCTTCTATTTTTTCATATTTGTCATTTTTAAATGTTTCAGATCATCAAAGTAATTTGAAAATAAGACAAAGATAACCCAAATAAACAAAAAATGCAGTTTTAAAATTAAAATTTCATTTATTGGTGGAAAAGAAACTTCCTAAGTCTACATGGCCCTTTATGAAAGAGTTAATAGTCCCTTCAATTACTAAATAAAATAAGTAAAGAAATTTCATTGATAATTGCAGTCAATTTCACAAGACACACCCAGGCATGATAACTGCCAGCTCTGTGGAGTCTGATCATCACTTCAATAGCACCTGTGTAACAATGAGAAGAAAGCAAAAAGCCGAGCAGATAAAGAAAACCATCTCTGACATCTCTTTCTAATGGTCTGACACTCCAGGGAACCGCACTGTCTAGAAATACAGAAAACTTGGAACAGTGGTGAACCCTCCCATGAGTGGTTTGCTGGCCAAATTTCCTCCAAGAAGGTATCGATGACTCATCCAGGAGGTCTCAAAGAGCATCTAAAGGACTACAGGCCTCACTTTCCTCAGTTAAGGTCAGTGTTTGTGATTCTACGATCAGAAGACGACGCAGCGATGTTCCTCTAGCAGAGCCGCGTAAGCCACCGCCAGCAGGCTTCTTTTTAAAGAAAAGGACGAACAGGCTACAATGGCACCCATGACGCACAGCGAAAACTGACCAAAAGGATAACAAAGGCTTGTTTCAAATATGCCAAAAAAAAAAAAACATCTTAATGATCTCCAAAATTTTTGGGATAATATTCTATAAACTGATGAGTCAAAGGTAGAACCTTTTGAAAGACATCGGTCCAGTTACATCTGGCAGGAAGCCAACACAGTATTCCACAATAAAAAAATAAATAAAAATTATACCAACAGTCAAACATGGTGATGACACTGTGATGGTCTGCAGCTGCTGTGCCGCTTTGGAACCGAGGCGACTTCCCATAATTGATGGAATCATGGACTCTGCCCTCTACCAGAAAACTAAGCAATGGAGCGTCCAACCATCAGTTTGTAACCTAAAACTCGAGCGCAGTGGACAATAATCTGAAGCATACAAGTAAGTTCACCCCTGAATGGCTCAAAGACACAGAATAAAGGTTTCAGAGTGGCCAGGTCAAAGTCCTGGGGGCATGCTGTAGATGCTGTGGCATGACCTTAAATAGGTAGTTCATACTTAATCCCTTCCAGTTTGGCTGAATTAAAACAATTCTGCAGAGCAAAGTGGGCCAAAACTCCTCCACGACAATGAAAAAAAAACTCTTTACAAGTTACCAGAAAGGTTTGGCTGCAGTTGTTGGCACAACGGTGGCACAACCAGTTATAAGGTTTCAGGGGGCAATTATCTTTTTTCACATGGGTGATATAGGTTTTTTTCAATAAAGGAAATGATCATTTAAAAGTTGCATTTTGTGTTTACTCCCATTTGTCTTTGTCTTATATTAAAATTAGTTGGATCATTTCAAACATCTAAATGTGACAAATAAGCAAAAATTTAAGAAATTGGGAAGGACATTAATACTTGTTCTCAGCACTGTACACTTTGTTCATAGTTAAATATCAGCTATAAACCATTAAAAAATTCTGTACTTGCGGCATTATCTGTTTGCATAGACTTGGTTGCATAGACTTAAGTACTATTTCAAAGAGAGATTGAAAAACATTAATAAAAATAGATAAATGAGTACAATCTGTACAGGTCCAACTACAGCCTCAGGCTCAGTGATAATTATTCCGTTTACACTCCTGATTTTAAGTAACGAGCAAAAAAACTCCACAGACAGGGATCCCCCTCATCTTTGATGTCAGGTATCAGCAATCGCAGGGTAACAACTGAACTGAATATTTTTTACAACGGCTTCAATATGCTTTCGCTTTTGAACAAGGGGCATTCATAACAAGCACTTAGCTACAAGTGTTTTGGATTCAAGGAAAGAGAGAGAGAGAGAGCAGGGAAAGATGTGGGGCAGTCTGAAGCATGCGGAGTCTCTCTGTTTTCCCTGTAATTAGTCCACAGTTGGCAGACAGGGCTGTGATATTGATTGGAGGTGAACAGGGAGGTGATTCAGCTGGTGCCCTGAGGGTTTGAGGCCGGAGATGGGTCTGTGCAGAACATTTCTTTTCACCAACATGAACACACAAACACACACACACACACACACACAGACACACACATATATATATACACGCACGGGCACACTTGCATGCTTCCATGCACGCTCATAAAAATCCACATTCGTACACACACAAACACACATGCAAATACACACACACACACACACACACACACACACACACACACACAGAGTTCAGCATGTGTGCTGGATTGGAGCAACAGGGAAATTATTTTAGGGATGCATTTTTAAAACAGCAGTACCAACAGATCAATATACATCCTGATAACATGTATGTGTAACAGAGCAACACACCAGGGCCTTACCACGATAAAGGAAAAGTTTGTGTGTTTGCAATCTATGGCTCTTTCATCGTAAATTCCAGAGGTAAATACATCAACCAAAAAAAATAAAAAATAATGATAGCAAAAAGATACAACTTAGCTAAATCCCCTGGTCCACTGTAGGTGTGTGTGTATGTGTGTAAGATATACTTTATTGAACCCCGTGGGGTAATTTGTCCTCTGCATTTGACCCATCCTATAGTTAGGAGCAGTGGGCAGCCACAGAGCAGCGCCCGGGGGTGTATGTGTGTGTTTGCACATGTTTATACGAAAGTGTGTGTTTGCCCTTACATATATCTGTGCATGCTTACATGTGTTTGTGACTGTGCATGTGTGTACGTACGTACAATTGAAAAAAATGCACGAGCGCGTCAGTTTGCGCCTGAGCACTTGTGCGCATACATGTAACTGGGATTGCACATGCATGTGTCAGAGTGTGTACGTGACCGAGCGAACGTGCGCTCATGCTAGCGAACGTGTGTGATTGTACGTAAGCGTACGCGTGTATGCACTGCGTTCGTGATCGTGCATGTGAATGTAAATGACGTTCAAAAACATTCGGAGACATTTCAGCATGAAATGGGGGAACATGGCGGACAGGCAGGGTAGTGATCCCCCCCCCCACACCCCCACAGTTCTTGACAGTCCCCCCTTAGAGACCACAGCCAAAAACCCGAGCAGGAAGGAGATTTTTAAGAGCAGCAGAGAGGCGAAGGCCAGCACTGGTTGGCAAATTATGGATCATTACAATCTTCAGAAATTACAGTTAATTGTTGCCACCTGCATGAGAGTTTAGCCGAGCATATATATTTGCTTTTATCATGCAAAAGATACTCTTTGTTTTCTCTCACTGCCGCAGTTCTGTAAAGGATTGTGTTAAACAGCCTCTAGCCTGCTTCTCATTAAAGCGCCCAAAATTTGTGCTCTCCTGCGCGAGCACAAACGTGAATGGAGAGGATGTGTTGAATAAGCAGAATATGAATCAATACCAGCGTTACAAACGGAAGCGTCTCGCATCGGAAAATGCAGCATCACGCTCATCTCCGTACAAGGTCAAAAATAAAAAATAAGCCCTTTTTTCATTCTACAGAAGCTTGTCTTGGCACAGAGGGATTCTTCACTTCAAGAGAATCGAGAATATCCCTTATATCAGAAGAAAAGTGAGTAAAATGTGTCTTTTTGTATTGATATACCTTTGTGGGTTAATTTTTTCGGCCATAGTGATGGAGCTCTGACAGGCGGGGTGTTGCTACGCAGTGACATTCAACTGGGCCCAGTTCATCTGATAATACATGCAAAAGATTTCTGTAGTTTCCGCAAATACCTTTGTCAGACATTCATCCAAGCAGAAAACTACATTGTGCCAATATATTATGACTAAATGTTTTGAGTAGGGGTGTATTTACCGACTGGTACAACGATAGTCTGAAAACACGCATTTCTATTCACAAAGAAATGGGTATGTGTAGTTTCCCCTTAAAAATAAACCTTTTTCATGATTAATTCACTTGAGTCATTTTTAAGGCTCAAATTATTTTCTTCCATCTTTAATTCAGTGTATCCTGTTTTTACAAAAGCAAAGGAATGTTTTAGAAATATCTTCCTGTAGCAGCAGCAGCGAGAGCTGAATGTTGGGATTTCGCCACAATAACGAGGGGGCACTGCTTTGTACTGATTAATATGTGCATGTGTTCAGGAGAAAGAGAGAGTGTGAGTGGGTGTGCGTGTGTGAGAGAGAGAGAGTGAGGGAGAGAGAGAGAAAGCACCCTGTCCAAACTCATTCAGACTCAAGGCTGCCGCTGAATCCTGGGGTTTGTTAGATGTGATGATAATTTGAGGCCTGATGCTTTAAGCATTTAAGAGAGCTGGCGAAAGCACCGCGCTCTAATTTACAGATCCTCAGTTAATTACAGAGCCCTCTCGACAGCAGCGCGTGTCAGTCACAGACAGCTCAGAAGGGCCATGTACTCATCCTCCAAGCAGGGAAGTGCCCTGTGCTGCCCGAGTTACCAACCCTCAGTGCTGTGTTATCATCCCTGTGTGACTCTGTGCTACTTGTGTTAGCATTACTGTGCAGCCCTGTGATAACTGTGTTAACACCGTTGTGCAGCTAGTGTTAGCTTCTCTGATTGATTGACTCCGCTGTGTTAGAATCGCTGTGAGCCCAGGTACTTCCTGTGTTGCAGCTACCTGTGTACTCTGTGGCGCCTGTACTAGCATCGCTGTGCGGCTAGTGCTGCCTTCCCTGAATAACTTACTCTGTGCCGCTTGGGTTAGCATCACTGCAAGACTTGGCTTCCGGTGTTGGAATCGCTATGTATTCAGTGGTGCTTGTGTTAGCATTGTAACATGACTCTGCGCCACCTGTGTTCGCACCACCGCGTGACTGTGTGCTGCGTGTGTTAGCATCACTGGGTGACCATTCGCTACGTGTGTTAGTATTGCTGTGTGACCCTGCTGCCTGTGTTACCATTGCTGTGTGGCTCTGTGTAGCTCCTGTTAGCATCACTGTGGGTATAACTACAGTAGGTGGGCCTCACGCCGACATCCCAGAGACCTCCTGCAATCACCAGGACCAGAGCTCTGTGACACTTACTGATTCAGAGAACTAAGACTTTTTTCACCATTATTTCACGAGGGAAATTCCATTGATAACATGTTTCTCTTTTTTAAGGAGTCCCAGGGAAAATGGCCAGATAGGAACAGTTGCAAGTGTGGAGTGACAGAGAGAAAGAGGGTTAGAGCCCCTGAATCAGTTTGGGGGTGAAGGGCCTTGCTCAAGGGCCAAATGGCAGAGTTCCTCCCAACCCCATCTTCCAGATCATGTCAGATTCCTGAGCTTCACTGGGGCTCTGAACCAGCAACTCTCCAGCTACTAGTTCAGCAACCTACCACTAGAGATACTGCACATCATGAAAAGAGCCCTTCATAAAATTACAAAAATGAAAAGACAATTTGTGAACACAGACCTGTTAGACAAATCTCTGTTAGACAATACAAATATTGTGTCACGCGAGAAATTATTAGAATTGTCAACATCATCCAGAGCGAGTGCATATGTCTTTGTTTGCAAGACACAAAAAATGTGTACAAGAGTGTTTGCATGTAAAGGAGACGGTACATGTGTGTAAGTGTGTGTGGAGTCTGATGGGTGATGATAACACCACATGACTGACGGAGATTCATAGCAGCAGTGTGAAGCCCTCGCTGAGCTGCAGGCAGATGAAGGCCAGGGACGCAGACGTAAGGACACAGAGGTACACAGCCCACCCAGTCCCATCCCGGACCCCAGACTTACACACCCTGCCAGAGTTCTGAGGATACAGCCTACAGACAGCAGCTGTCCAGCCACTACCCCCAAATGAGCCTCACACACACACACACACACGCACACACACACATACATACATCCTTGTATTTATATCTTTGTGAGAACATTACACTGAATTCCATACATTTCTTTCTGTCCCCACAGCCTTTCCCTCATCTTAAATATAAGTAATGTAAACCCAACCTTTACCTAACCTAATCCAAACCTATCCCTAACTCTAACCTTACCCCAAGCCCTTACCCTAACCTTATCCTGTCCCTAACTCTAACTTTACCCCTAACCTTAACTTATAAGTCACAATTTGCCTAAGTAGTTGTGCGGACATTTGAAAATGTCCTCACTTCCAAAAAAACAAAACAAGAACACACTCGCACACACATATGTACATATAGACGCTCACTCACTCACACACACACACAAACACACACACACACACACACACGCGCACACACACAAACATGCATGTGCACGTACATATATACTCCTACACACAGGCACAAAATCACCCACACACATTCATACAAATACAAAAACACACACGCACACACAGAAAATCCAGACCACACATTTCGCCTCTGCCTGTATTCTCCCCTGATTGAGAGTTGACACAGCAGAGAGAGAGAGAGAGAGGGGCCGGCTTCTGTTTGTCCTTGACCAGGCCGCTAAGTTCCAGCCATCCGAGATGAGACGGCGGTCACTGGGCTGATGGAATACCACGGTAACGGGATTAGAGAGACATGTTCCCAGGAAGGACACTGTAGTGTAATATCAATTTACAATTTTATTACAGTCTTTTAATAATACCCTGGCTTATCTACGTTTTTATCGATCCGTGAATCGATCCAATAATTGGTAGATGAATGAAAGGATAGATAGATAGATAGATAGATAGATAGATAGATAGATAGATAGATAGATAGATAGATAGATAGATGGCCTACGCTCAGCTAACGTGACTGAGGTCAGTCAGGGTGATGATGCTGGCTGTACAGCCGCTGACAGTCTGACCTCCATCCATCAGAGTAAAAGGTTCCCTGTGCCCTACTCTCACAGCCCTCTCTCTCTCTCTCTCTGCGGTCAAGTGCAACCACTGACCACACACACACACACACACGTACAGTTCAGCAGCGGGTGCGGTCCGGGCAAAGCCACACTCAGCAAGACTCACTTAAAAACGGGATAAATAAAACATGCTATAGGAGGACTGACCCAGTAACGTGCGCGTACAACACATAGACGTATTTAACCGCGGCCCGTATCTGTCCGCAAAGGGTTTACCTTGAACAGGAAGCAAGGGGATAAGATTTGCCTGGGAGAGTTAATTGTATATGACGGGGGTTCGACACTCCTGAGCTGCATAGTGGCAGTAATTAACCTGGCCAAGCTGGCGAAATCAGGCTGCGGCACTTATCACTGTTGGCTTTCCTGAACCCCATGAATAAAGCATGTGAGACAAAGGCGTTTTTTTCACCTTGCATACTGAGCAGGATCGGGTAAAAATAGCAGTGTATTCGCTATTAAGCCTCCAGCGCTTAAGAGAGCAGCGACAGAGCATTTACACGGTACACGGATCTGACCGAATTGGCACAACCTCGCCCCGGCAACTCCAGCCCCGCCTACCAAACCGCACGTTTACCGCGGTTCCTTAAACGCAGCGATGTTCCTCTCGCTGAGCCGCGCAAGTCACCGCCAGCAGGCTTCTTTTGAGAGAAACGGACGAACAGAGAGGGGAGAGGGAGAAAGGGAACGTGAGTGAGGAGGAGATCGAGCGAGAAATAGAAGGGATACAAAATACCTGAGGCGGCGGGAGAGCGAGGGGGCGAATATCAACAATTAACTCCGCATTTTCAATCGTGTTCGATAAACGGAGGGTCAATCACGATCCGCGTAAAACGAGAGCGAAATCCGCAGGGGATCCGCGCGCCACTGGGATTCCCTCCCGCCATTACGCCTGTAATCCCGCCAAGTCTCCCATCCGTCGCCGCGCAGGAAAACACAATTAACCACAGCAGATTCAGACACACCTGACGCTATAGGCCTATTACCGTTTTCCACGAGGGGAGTGCGCCGGTTAGACGACTCCTTTGCATTTCAAAAGAGTACACGGATGACCCGGGACCCAGCTCATCTCCAGACATCACACACACACACACTACGTAAGGCACAGCACACGCTACAGGTCAGAACAATGCCGGCGCTACAGAAACTGACTTCTGGGGCAGTTACGGGGCGGTAGCGCTCTGTGCGGGTCAGATGATGACACATATTTATACACACATATTGAGCACTCTCTGAGGTGTTAATGTCCATGCTTGATGCAGTGTATGCACACTAGAGATAGGTGACCATCTCTTCTGGGCTGAATGACTTGTTCAGTATTTCTATGACACCGTTTTAACCCTTTCAGCGCCATTGGCAGCTAGTACAGACTAGCGAATGCCTGCTCGGATTTGTAGCGAAAGATCAGCTTGGCTTTTCTTCTATGATACAAGCGCACATATTCGTATTGTTATGTAAAGAAGAACGGTGGCGTTATATAGTGTGAGAGTAGCCGATGCGAGCATTTCACTAGCGAATGCGGTGAACTTAGCCAGGGTGTTCATAGTTAATCTCATAATGTGCTCAGATTTGTAGCGAAAGATCACCTTGGCTTTTCAGTTCGCTCCAGACTGACTGAAGCCAGCGCTGCAAACTTGGAGTCCGGCTGTGTGAAACAAAGCGAGGCTGAATCGAGCCTGTGTGAAGCGAAGAGTAATAATAAGGCCAGCGTTCATCTCGCAGTTAGGTAATGACGTACGATGAGTGACTTAGGTTGTGCGCTACGCACTGCTGACAGAGGGAGACAGACGCATTGCACAAATAGTAGTAGTGATGCTCAATGATGTTAGATATCAAAATCAGATGCTGTAGAAAACCTATCATGCGTCAACTTGTTTAAAAGAGCTCCCCTGCGGGAGCTCTTTTAAACAAGTTGCCGCATGATAGGTTTTCAACAGCTCAGGTTTCCTACATTTCTAATTCCTTGAAAATTTATTCAGCGCTCAAAGGGTAAACCCTTATGTGCATAGTAGACGCCAGCGTCCACAAAATTTCGGGAATTTAATTGTTAAACAATTTCGCAATTGAATTTCCAAATGAGGCAAGCGTCTTGCTTCATTGAAGTAATTTTTCTGGGTGTCTGAGACACAAATCCGATCAGAAAGTTATAAAGCCTTAAATAAGGTGACGTACAACAACAGTGCTGACTGAGTCCACATTGAGCCTGGCCAGGCTGTGAACGCTTATTTACATTTACACAAAAACAATCAGAAAATCAAAACCGAAAGGAGGACTTCATTTCACATCCCTCTGTTTTTTATTCTTTGACAAGATGATTAATGGACCGGTGAACATTTGATAGAAGACTAAAAAAACAAACAAAAAATGTATTTTTTTTTTGCAGGCGATAGCCAAAGCTAAAATTTATCATCTTAAGCAGTAAAACAAATACAGTAAACGCTATTTCGCGAGACGGAGATGTGTTTTGCTGGGAGGGAGCTGAGTAGAAACAGAAAGAAAAAGAAAAAAAAAACAGACTCTGTAATGAGGGAGCGTGTCTTTCGACAGAAAACATCAGAAGCGTCCGTCGGCGTGTGAGAGCCCCTGCTACGCTACACACAGCGCTGAGCTATTTTACCTTCCTTCAGGGAGCCTCTCTCTGACCGGCTGAAATACAGAGAAGATGTAAGAATAGGCAGAGAGTAAAATCATAAATAAAATCTAATGCTGCCCCACAGCGCATCCTGCTTCTGAGCCACACTGAGGGTGTCCGTTACACATTCATAAGAGGATGACCACAGTGGAGGAACACTGGAGAACCAAAATATAAATGCACTAAAAACTGTTTTTTTTTTTTTTTTTTTAACCCTGGCACTTACAGGCATACAAGTCTCTGTCATTACAGAATATGGTGAAAACTGCAGCTTCTGGGTTCTCCCAGAAGCCAAAGTTAAATGCAGGAGAACACATGCTCATGCCTTTAACACACTTTTTTTGCACAGTTGCACTTCCTGTCATGGTGTCTGACTCATGGCATAATCAGGCACTTACACATACACACAAACACACAATGATCTGAACGTCCTTGTAAAATGCTGCTTTAATCATGAAATTAATCATGAAAAGTAATATTTATTTGTTATAGAGTTTCCCCAATTCAATTTATTGAATTTAAGCTGCTTTACGTTAGGTGGCTCTGGGAAAGGAAAGTTGAGACAGATGGTTTGTATTGGACCGTAATTCACTCCACGCCCCAGCAAACAATGCCAACAGCACAAGTGTCCCACAAATTATGGCTCTCTCTGCCACCTGGCTGTTTCTCCACTGCCCCCTCACCAGCCAACAACAAGGCCCAAGTGTGGACCAGTCACCTGCGAGAGCATATCCTAACCACATGCCTGTGTTTGGACCTCACACGCCCTGACTGTGTTTCTGTGCTGAAACCTCACTCTGCAGCACATGCTAACTGCGGCCCTGAGTTTGGACCTCACACTGCAGCACATCCTGACTGTTTCCCTGTGTTTGGACCTCACACTGCAGCACATCCTGACTGTTTCCCTGTGTTTGGACCTCACACTGCAGCACATCCTGACTGTTTCCCTGTGTTTGGACCTCACACTGCAGGACATCTGACTGTTTCCCTGTGTTTGGACCTCACTCTGCAGCACATCCTGACAGTTTCCCTGTGTTTGGACCTCACACTGCAGCACATCCTGACTGTTTCCCTGTGTTTGG
>CM056591.1:16062500-16245000 GCA_029721435.1 Gymnothorax reevesii | reverse complement strand
CACAATGTGGACACATATAGTCACTTTATGGGTGTTAAATCAACACTATCGAATTTGCTGTGTTGAATGGCAGCAACTCAAGACGTGGCTACATCCAAGTGGCCTCCACAAATCTCCAATTAAACTCTTTCACCCAGCCCTCCGACTCAGCAAAAGTTTATATTCTTTATCTCAGTATTACCAAAGACATGCAAAAACCAGACATTTAACCTAAAGTCTAAAGTACCGTAAGTCATTAGGCAGAGAATATAAACAACATTTGCTCTCAAGGGGTAAAAAATGTTTCTCCTCTTTAATGGGGATCTTTGAAGTCCTTCTGAAATGCAGGTGTCTATTTGACCCGATTCTAGATCTGATTGGCCTCATTGTGAGGAGAGGATGCTCGTGGTTTATATTTGCACACTAAGAGAGAAGACTCCACTGAGGTTTGGAGAGTCAGTAGGGATAAATAATGCATTGTAAAATAGTGCAATAAAGTTTAATAACCACCCAGGTTATTTTCGGCAAACTGATAAAAAATGCTGTAAGTGTTTGTAAATGCTTACTTCATAACTTCTGCAAAAATGCACTGGGAACGCGACTGCGAGACTGCATTTCTGTCTAAACTCGCAAATGACATCTCCAGGGTAATAGACACGTCGTAGACTAGTCTATGCCTCTAATTAATAAATTCTTCAGTTCTCAGTGCTGTGGATCGTTGATTTAGCCGGCACTCTGACATGCTTCGTGATGCCGTTATCCTAGAGGCTAAAGGCACTGGCTTTGATAACCAATGAACCAATTATCTAGTGTGAAATTATATTAGCAATGATTTCTAAAGGTCTCCGGTCTCTGATGGGGGTGGGGGGGGGGGGCAGTGAGGAGGTGGGGGATGCAAGGAGCCCTTTCAGCGGTACTGGGGTGAGGGGCGAGCTTCGAAATAGATTCGGCCCGGGAGCTAATCGCTTGGGACCTGCGGCGCTCCGCTGAGCACTCCGTTCGCTATCGCCAGGCGAGTAATTGAATGCTCCAGTGTTACGCGCAGGAAGGGGGCGACCTTTAAGGAAGCTGGGAAAGGCAGGGGTCTTTTAAGACAGGACCACCCCTGTGCAGTTGGTGCTCAGTTTTCACACACTGACGTCTGGTGCATTATTACATCCTTACCCTCTCAGTCAGTGCTGTCGGTGTCTCAAACTCTAATTAATCGGCCATTTAAAACCCAGGTTCAGAATCTGGGCGCCCTCCACGCTATATTACTTCAGCAGCCTGGTTTTGTTGATGAACATAATCTTCACAGTGGGACTGATTAGTGAGGGTCCGTTTAGAGGAAATTCGTAGCAGTATTTTCAACTTTCTGAATCCTGGACTTTTAACCAAAGAAACTTGGCAGTATTGGCTGAGGAACACAACAAAAACAGCAGTAGTTTGAGGGTAGAGTGGGCTTGCCATTGCAATCAGGATGGAAGTTTGCATTTACATACAGTAGTAATGTGCTTTTTTTGTTTTTTGGTCATTCTTGGTTAACTTTTGAAGGGCCTCATTTTCAGTGTGGGACAAAATCAGTGTCATCTACAACCCCAAAGTTGGAACGGAGTGGAAAATGCACATGAACACAGAAAAGTGATTTCTAAATTCTCTTTCACTTGTAACACACTGCAGACAAGATTAAGATAAGAAATTGAATGTTTTGTCTGGTCAACTTAGTTTTTTTTTTTTTTTTTTTTGAATATACATTGATTCCTGCCATTCAGGCCTGCAAACCATTCCAAAAAAGTCAGGAGGGGAAAAATTTAGGATTACTAATGCGGTAAAAAACATTTTGACCAATGATGAGATTTGAAACAGCTGATGTCAGCAGGTGATTATAAACATCATGTCATACAAAAGCAGCATCCAGGAAAGACCTTGTCATTCAGGGTCAAAGTTGAGCTGAGGATTGTTAGTTTACCCGCTAAGCGTGAGAAAATCATAAGATGTTCCTCAAATGTATGCAGGGGGAAATTGAATATTTAACCCTGTACAATGCATAACAATGAAAAGACTCAAAGAATCTGGAGGTATTTCTCTAAGTAAGGTCAAGGGCCTAGGCTGAATACTCGTGATCTCCGATCACTCCAATGGCACAGCGTGAATAATCATTATTCTTCATTTTTCAAGTGAGGTTACCACAATTGCTTGTGATTTAATTGGTAAACCAGGTTGCCAAGTACTACAGTGCTTAGTTATGTCCAACCTTTTCTGATTTGGGGTTGTAAGACTTTCAACTTGGTTTACCCGTTTTAAATATGCCCCTTACGACTTCTATTTGTAAGAAAATGACAAGAGATTCTGTGAATTATATGTATTATTGAGTATGTTGAACATATTTATTCTCTCTTTTTATCGGAATTTTTTTTTTTTCTGTTATCTTTTAAGTTACAAATGGTGGTAATTGTTGATTAGGTATCTGCGTTTAATGTGGCCCAATGCAACATTGATGGTACCTGTATTTGTAGCGTTAATGATTCTGAAGGACTGTGCCACCTGCAAATATTCCTTGGTGGAAAAATATGATGGGCAATAGTCATGTAATACAGTATTTCTTCTTCAGAAATGTGAAATTATATCATCACTCTTCATATGTGGATTGAATGCTCCGCTGTACTAAAGTCATTACAAAGAAACCATGATGAATGAAGGAACGCTTGATCATTACACCTCAAGTCCACTTGAAGTGAGCAACTGCTGTAGTATTGTAATTATTCTCTCTCTCTCTCTCTCTCTCTCTCTCTCTCCACATATATATTTAGTATGTTTTATAGGTGAGTGTGATATAGTCTGTTCTTGCTGATTCCTTATATGGTCATTTCATCCTGCCAAAAGTTCATAAAGAATAAAGTTTCAGATGACTGCATGTTTGTCTCAGCCTCCATCATCAGGGCAAGTCGAACATTTGCATGATATTGCAGCAGTTGTGAGGTCATTAAGCCGATGGAGTTTTAATTGGCTGAGAATATTCTCTTTGGCCAGCCTCCACATTTCAAATAGGAAAAACCCCATAGTTAATTCTTTGTGATGGCGTGGAAATTAACAACATTCACCTGAATCCAAAGCAATACAGTTGTAAAATGCTGTGAAATGGAACTGATTTGCCTGTAGATTGAGCCCATTTTAATGTTTTTTGTCCTGTGGTCTATTAACAGTCAAGACTAGTGGAAGACTAGTGATTTACTCACTGGTACAGTTCTCTCTCTCTCTCTCTCTCTCTCTCTCTCTCTCTCTCTCGTAATATTCTGTCTAAATTCTTCCTCTATTTTCTCAGCAGTACGAGGAAAAGCCATTGTCATTACATGACCCACAGCTGGTCAAGTGAAGACAAGATTACTTTGGTTTCTCATCTGGAAAAATATTTCTTCTCTCTCATCATACTGCTATTTCCAGTGTGAATACCATCTTGTATCAGATAACACCAGACAAAATGAGAACATTGAGAGCAATCTATGTTGTGATTTCATCTGTTTCATCTTACTTATATTATTTTTTCTGAGAGAATTTCCATTGCATTGAAATATTGAATATTGGTCTGAGTAAAGCACATGATAATTAACCTGCCATGTTTGTACAATAATGATTGTTCGTTGAGTAACATTCAAATGAGTGTGAAGCAAAGAAAATTAACACTGCAGTCAAAATAATGAGAAAGCACAAGACTTTCATTAATTCTTAATTAATTTATTGGAGGCAGTGAATTGGAATGCTCTCCATAATGACATGAGTTTGAGGACAGATTTGTATTGAAGTTCCTAACGATTTAAAGTCAATTTCAATGTGGTGTGAGCCCAGACTAATATAATTTAAATTGATGTCTACATATATGACTGTGCACAGGTATGAAGGAAGTGTATGCTTTTTTGAAACAATGATGCGGGACCTATATGTGATTTATGAGTAGCCTGTTCCCCTAATTTAGCTAGCTGGACCTGTAAATGTTATGCTTCGACCTCATTCAGCGTTCACAGTTCATAATTGTTTATGCATTTTTTATTTAATTTTTGACCATGAAACCTGTAGCAGCTCCGCCATTAGGTATAGGCCTAGTATGTAAGAAACATTACATTGTCACCTACAACAGGTGATTAGTAAGATCTTGGAATAATCATAACTGAGGGTAGGTTATGAAGCAATCAATCTCCATGGTCCGCAAGTTTCCCTAAATCGTCCATTGACTTTTGAGCACAGTGTGAGATATTCCCAGCTTAAATGCTGATTATCCAGTTTCGGAAACGAGAAGTGCTTATCGCAAGTCTTGCCCTGGCAGGCATATGCGCGATGCACACTTGAATTGAACTGTCTCTAGAGGTAGCTGAGAATGTGAGCAGCTGCGTATTTACGCAGTTGAAGTGTCAAATTATTCGTTTCCGTATTGTCTCAGTGGAAGAAATCTGCTTACTATATTAAAAAAGCTGTTGGTAAATGCCCGCAATTCCATTTTTTGCAACCGCAGATATTTCCAAGAAAGCTTATTTATTGCACAGTTGAAATATAAATAGACCTTGCTACTCTATGGGCGGCACGCTCACTGATTCGATATTCGCCGATGGCGCTCTGGTGTGACCAAGTGCAGCAGCCAGCGCTGCATTCTTATTTTGCGGAAGGAAGAGCCCCTGATTCTCGCCAGTGTTAAAGCGCAAGAGAACTGCGGCTGAAGTGATTGCTTCAGCTCAACCTTTAACGCCGAAGGCACGTGTGTAAGTGCGGGTGATGGAGAAGTGCCAGTCACGCGTGCATTGACTTACGTTACTGGGCTGGCTTTACCACTGACGAGTATGGAAATTTCCGAAAAAAGGTCGTGTATCCTTAAATTTGCTTTTTTAAGAATAGCAGGTTTAAAACGGCTCCTGCGCCTCCAGTATTATCCACGGTTTGAGGTGCAAATTCTGTCACGGTCTCTGGCAAAGAAAGTGAGCCCATCATTCTACATAAAATGCCTCGCCTTCCCACAGGAAACCCTTGAAACGAAATTGTAAAAGATGAGCTATGTCTGGGGAACCTGTATGCGCCTGGCATTCGTTCAAGCAGAATATTTTGAAGAAAAGGTCATACAAAAGCCGACTTCCAGTGGTCTCGGGAGAAGAGTCAGATTCGTTTACCGGATGTTTGATTTGATTCCTCTCTAGAAAAGATTCTGAATGTTCTGACCTTTCTTTCATTTGGTGCAATCTCCGGTGGAGAAGTTAAACACTTGAGCGTAAGCATCATTTGGAGGCTTAGCAATTTATTTTAAAAATACATAAATCGTAATATATTATATTCTCGCCTTTTATCGCTCACCTGCCTCTCTGTTGAGAGAGCAGCCTGACCAGTAGGTTTAGCCGAGCGCCTGAGTCTGAAGGAAATACAAAACTGAAGCCATGCGCGGTCGTCTGCCATCTACAACCGCATCTTCATTCGGACTGCGGGCTTGGTATTATCCTTTCATCAACTCCACGACCGGAAAATCATGGAACAAATGAAAGAAAATTCTGCAAGATACGCCAGGAGCTTGTAAAGGCTTCTAAATGATCTCTAGATTTGTTGGGATTTGTGAGAGTAATGCGGCGGACAAAAGTTGATATGATCCTACGGAAATGCGATTTGCTGCGGCGACCCAAAGGATGATACTGTTGTTCCTTGCTCACAATTTGCAGAATAGACAAAAAAGGATGGGTGAAGTCTAACACAGTACAATTAAGGAAATGGAAAGCACCATTTTCAATCATTGCCGATCTGACAGGCGAAGGAAAGGTTTTTACGATATTAGGCTACATTTTTTATTTTTTTCCGGGATGTTTTTTTTGCACGAGCAAATAAATATTCATGTGATTGATTTTGTTGCATTGAAACATGACTGACTTTCTTTACAGTGTTATATTTTGGAAGGGTGCACGCCAGTTTGCTAAAGTAGTAAGCTCAAAATATTAGTGTGGCAGTGCAAAATACAAATTGTTAATCCGTTATCTGGCCGGCTGCCAAGGAATACGAGTGCTTTCTTGTGGAAATTTCAAAGTCTGGGGAAATCGTCCTATTTTCTCTTTGAGCTTATTTGCCCAGATTTTCACATTAGCTGAATTGATTAAAATCTTGGTGCGCAATATTTGACTAAAAGTCGAACCAGCACACGTGTCATTCACATATACGGCGATCGACATCTCTGCGAGGAAGCGGAATAGAGTACGTTTGTACCGGGGACCTGTATCCCTCCTCGCAAGTGAGCGCTGCGCGAATGCCGCTCCCTACTCCGATGCGGAGTTGGTCGCTGTCCGTTGCGCTGGTGGTGCTGAAATTTGGATGATGCCTAGCCATCGAATACAAGGCTGTCGGTCCCTCCACTTAAATGAAGACAGCGGCCGCTTTCTGCTCCTTGCCATCCTGATTATCCTGTACCTGCTGTGCGGCGCCGCAGTGTTCTCCGCCATCGAGAGACCCTCGGAGCTAAAAGCCCACGGCCGCTGGAATCGGACTCTCCACAACTTCAGCGAGACGTTCAACATTAGCCTGCAGGATCTTAACTCCTTTTTGCGCGATTACGAGGCTGCGATAGCAACCGGAATAAGAGCAGATACTATAAGACCGCGATGGGACTTTACTGGAGCATTCTACTTTGTCGGAACTGTTGTTTCAACTATTGGTGAGAGAGAGAAATTATTATAATAATTATTATTATTATCCACTCAACCATGGTCTTAGAAGGACTATCCATGGAGGTAAAGACGCTGCAGTTTAAAATATGCAAAAATGTAAATACCAGATTCGTCTGCAGTAGCGTCTTAATTTACCCAATGGATCACGTATTTTCGATTTATTTCATCTAACTCAAATTATTGGTATCCCTGGGTAATGGAGTGGTCCTGTTGAAGGCATATAATACTTAGCATCTGAAGTTAACATCTAATACTTTGTGGGGCCACTTTTGTTCTTAACACCTTTGTGGTATTCCATATTCATCCGTATAGTTTTTTGAACAATTTGCAATGAATACTATACGTGTACACTTTGAGTACAGAATTTGGAGTTAACTGCATTAAAATTGAGAGAATGATGGCAGTTTTTGGGACAGTGAGGTCATAACTATGCTGTGATATACTAAAATTAGTTCTTGTGTCTTCCCTTGTCCTTGCAGTGTAACAGACAGATGTGAGAAGGTTTAACCTGTAGCCATTAGGAGTGGAATGTGGAATTTGAAGTATGTTTCCTCCAATTAGCTCTATATCTTACTTGAGCTCGTATATGCAGCAGCAGTCTGAATACAGTGTGGCCCCATGAAATATGCTGTCAGCCACTATGTGGCCCATAGGCTGCTGTTATTTAATTCCCTTTCCAGTAGTTGGCCTCTACAAGCATATCAAACAGCATCTAATAGGCAGTCAGTATCTCTCTGTTTCTTGGTTTTTTATGTGGGATGAATTTGGTTCAGCACTCTGTTCAATGGTAAAATAATATTGTCCCACCAGGGAAGGATGGGACCAAGAGACACACAACCTTTGTGGTACAAACATGGTACACAATCAGTGGTGTACTCAGTAAGCGAACTGTATTACACTAATGCATTTTATTTACTATACATTGTCTTTTGAAATTGATGCGATTCATGTTGCTCTCAGTGTAAAAAGGTAGCCCACACTCAGAACAAGGGGTTATCTGGCCTGTCTTTATAGGAGAAAAAGCCTGTTTAATTCTTCATGATACCCTCTTGTTCGGTGTGCAAAGTGCAATAGCCAGAAGGAACAATTTTGCCCAACATAAAACCCGAGTTCTTCGATTGAATAGCCGAGTATGAATAACTCTAAAATATTGACGTGAACAAACTTGAAATCTCTCCAGACTTTTTCCCCACCCGAGGCAAAGAAAAATGAATCAATTCTTAATGAGTGCAGATAAAATATGGATAGTCCAAGTATTTTACAAGTAGGATTGATTCTGTTCTGCATCTGATTTTGACCATTTAAGTATGTGCTGCATTTTGAGTTCCGAGGTTATATTTTAGTTTTTTATATAAGAGGTTTAAGGTCCCTGGTTTGCCACACGTACTTTTGCTGCTCACGCAAAGCTGAGGATCAGATATTTTCTATGCAGGGAAAGTCCTGCGATGAAATATAACTCCTATGCTAATGTCCCTGTCTTATGGCTTCCGGCCAACAAACAAGATTAAGTTCATTATGTGTCAATTCTCGTCCTTCATCAGCAGGCATGGAGGGAGGAGGATGTACAGAAAGAAAGAGAGAGAGAAAGAAAGGGGGGATTAGGGAGAGATGAGAAAGACAGTGATGGAGGGAGACAGCAAGGAAGATGTAAGGAGAGGGGAAGGCCTGGATAGAGTGTGTCCCAGTGCTTGAAAGAATGAATCCCCCACTGTCTTTCTCTCTCTGGGGGGTGAAGATGAGAGAAGGAGAGGAAGGCATGGTTTCTACAGTATAGGGATGCACCCGGAGCCAGTGAGGGGGAGGGATGTGCTGAGAGGAAGAATTTTAGAGGCCGTCCTCTGGCCCTCCGTAATGATGCTTGACAGTAAAGTGGTAACAGCCTGCGGTTGGAGATCATGGTGTGGTCTTGGTCCAGCAAACCACAGGCTTCTCTCCAGATTTCCTCCAACCAGCAGATGCATCTGCAATAGGTCAGAAAAGAGCAAATCCCCCCCCACACCGGTGCAGATAATGTCCTTATGAACACCCTGCAGGCAGATGAGCAGAATGCTGCATACAAATCCTGCCTGCAAGGCCTCGGCCCTCACTCCTCAGCACCACCTTCTGCCCTTATGCACAAACACACGCATGCATGCACGCACACACACACACGCACACACACACATTGTCATATACATACACACTCACGCACGTACACTCTCATATGCACTGTCTCTCTCTTGCTCTCTCTCTCTCATAAACACACACACAGACACACACAAACACCAATTGACACACATACGCACATTCACGCTGACACACACTCACACACAAACACGCACAGGCACACACACACACGCGCGCACACTCACAAACATGCACTCACATGTACACTCTCAAACACACTGTCTTTCTCACACACACTGAGGCCAGCACATTTACACTCACACACACATGTGCTTTCACAAATACAGTTTCTCTATCACACATAAGGTCACAAACATACTGCATACACTCACATACATACACACATAGAGGCTCACTCATGCTGTATAAACTCTCTCTCTTTCACACTCACATCCACACACAGACACAAACACACACAAACCTACAAATGCAGGCCCGCAAGCACTTGCTCTCTCATACACTCACACGCACACAGGTACGGTCAGATACAGTCACACGCACACATGTACGGTCAGATACAGTCACACGCACACAGGTACGGTCAGATACAGTCACACGCACACAGGTACGGTCAGATACAGTCACACGCACACAGGTACGGTCAGATACAGTCACACGCACACAGCTACCATCAGATACTCTCACACGCACACAGGTATGGTCAGATAGACTCACACGCACACAGGTACGGTCAGATACACTCACACGCACACATGTACGGTCAGATACACTCTCACGCACACAGGTACGGTCAGATACACTCTCAGGCACACAGGTACACACATACTCTCACACAGAAAAACACACCGCCACTCACCCATGCACTCATGCACACTCTCAACCTCAAACACCCGCCCACACACACCAACATTTCACAATCACACACACAGACATGCACCCGATTACACCCACATACATATACACTAACAGAAGCATGCACACCCTGTTCACACACTCTCACTCTCTTTTAAATGCACTGACAAACACACCTACATGTTATGGTCAGGACCAGGAATCAAGTGCAGTGTCAAACAGGTAGTTTATTGACAGCAATACAGTACAGAGTGGGGACGCAGGTGGGGGCGGAAGCTCAAACGAGGATTGCACAGTTCAGCGCAGATGTAACAGGCAGGTGTGGGCTGACAGTCACTGGCCAGTGGCTTCCAGGAAGCAGCCAGATGTTGTGCAGACTTTGCCAGCACTGAACTACCTCAGAGGATAAGGAGGTTTCTTGAGAGGAACACGGTCTCAGTCTTTGACCCTGATTAGGATTAGGATTGGAAGCTTGTTCTCATAAACTTAAGTTGATGAATAGGCCTGAGTTTCCTTGAACTCGCTCCCAATCCTGGATCCTGGACCCTAAAGGACAGAAAGGATTTAGTCAGAATGCCGTCACTGAAGTACAAGTTGTATTAGATGAAGACAAGGAACTTTTACTGATAATAATAACGACTGGGTTCTTCATATAAATGCAACTTAACAATCCAGTAACTTGCACTTAAAGTTGAGGGCTTGAATACTTGTCACAAGGTTATTAGGAAACAAACATTTAATGAGATTCAGCCAGACAGGGAAGGGGCACAAAACATAAACCAATCAAAACACACGTACACCTAATAGACACGCAAGTTGCTGAATTGCAAAGAAACACATTGGGAAATTACTTGAGGGTTGTGACACCTACAAATGCAGGCACACAAGCACCCTCTCTAACTCTCTCCCTCTCACACACACAAACACACACATGCATGTACACACAGATACACCCTCACACACTCCGGCTCGAGCTCTTTAACTCACTCTGGAAAAACACACCGGCACACTCTAACACACAAACACCCACGCACACACACGCACGCACGCACACACACACACATCGACACTTGCACACCCACACACACACAGACACTCGCACAGCCACGCACACACTTGCATACCCACACACGCATTCGCTCACACACACACACACACACACACACACACACATAGACGCTTGCACACCCACACACACACAGACACTCGCACAGCCACGCACACACTTGCACACCCACACACGCATTCTCACACATACACACACACACACACACTCACACACACATTCAAACACAGACACTCGCACACTCACAGACAGACACACACACACACACGCACGCACACACACACGCACATACGCGCACCCCATCCTCTCTTTGCTTGTCTCTACAGTCTGCTGTCAAATGAAGAAGATTTATCATAGGAAATGTACTGGAGCGTGAAATAGTAATGTATGTGTGACTGTGTTAGAGAGGTGGGGTAGCGTACCAACACGCATACTGATGCACATGCTCATGCACACTCTGGCTCTCATACTACCCAGCGATTTGTTCAATAATTTAAAATTGTTGTAAACGGTAGGTTAGAGATGCAGTGTGCTCGTCAGCAGAGGAAATTGCCACTGTAAAGCCGGGACCCGGCTCAATGGTGGCTTTAGTAGGGCTGGTAATGGGCCTTTGGGAATGCACCAAGTGTAGCACCTTCATCCCACATCTGTGTATACAGATGCTAAACACTCTTTAAACACCTCTCTCAGCCAATTATGAGAGCTCCACATCTGTGCATTTGTGTGTGACTCTGCTTGTGAATGTTTATATTCTCATAGGCAATTGTGGTCTCTTCTGCATATCCCTTCTTTGCGCATGAATTCATATTGTTTTCTCATATATATGTATATTCCATGAATTATTTATTTAGTGTTAGATCACATGACTGGGACTGCCCTGGTAAATTTACACCCTGTTACAGCTTGCAGATGCCAGCACTTCATTAGAAAGTTCCCCAGGACCTGTCCCGATTCAGTTCTGTCGATCTGACAATTGTATCATAAAAACTGAAGGAGTTCTTTCCCCCAAAAAACAGAATTTGCCTCTTCTCACTGAGTCTTTTATCTTTGGAGTAGCTCGAGTCTGATTTTGCGTCTTTGTGCTCCGGAGAATAATGCTGATTTTTCCACGACTGCACGTCTCCCTGGGTAAGAGCTTCTGCCAACTGATGGAAATATAATGCAACGTAATGCACAATCCTCCCTGTTGCTCACTCACGGTCTAGTCTGACTGATACTGCTGTTTGATTGTGGATCTCAGTGAGCATTGCTGTGTAATGCTTATGTGTACTACTGAGTTGCCACAGCTTGTGGTTTTGGCTTGTGGAGCATTTTATTGAACTTGTCTCATACAATCCCAAAAACTGCTATTTTTTTTAGCCAAGACTTTGACACTGAATGAATTCAGTGAGACTTTTGTCACAGTCGTTCGTCAAACAGCTTGATTCATTGTTCTTTGTTTCTGTGCGACGAGTCGGTTCTAGCTTTGAAGGCCTGCCAGCCGCGGTGGTGACTGTGCTTTAATTAGCATTATTTATTTTTTTATTTATTTTGGCGGAGTGTCCCTTTAAACGGGGATGGAAAAACACACAGTGTTGTGCTGGGGGAACAGCAGGGGTGGTGCGGTGGTACAGGATGTACACCCGCTGCATCTTATCACGGTCGGCGAGGCTCCAGTAGTCCTCCCCCTATCTCCCGGCTCGTACCGCAGCTGCTCTGGGCTTTGTTGGTCAAGACTGTGTGTTTGCAGACGGCTTATATCTGTCAAGCGCCTTCAAAAGACCCGGCATTTGATGGCGCCGAGGCGGGGGGCGGTCGAGTACCTGGTCACTGGCTGCCCTCGTGGGGATGGGGGGGGGGGGTGTGCCTGTGCTTTTAGTCCATGTCTATACTCTCCTCCGGACTCTATCGCTTGTGCCTCTGACTACTGGTGGTCTCTGAATTGCCTCTACGTTGATTATTATTCTTTTTTTTTTTTTAACCCACATTGGTCCAAAGTCCCTGTGTACCTGAACTTGCCCTGCTACGATTGGTCAGGCTCAGAGTTTATCTTCTCTGAATTCTAGTGTATCACTCTTCTCCAAAAAAAAAGGGGAATCATTTTGTCTGACTGAGGGCGAGAGGGCTTGGGGTCTGACAGGGGGTCAATGAAGTGGTCGGCATGTAATCGATTTAAACTGTCAGATGTATCTTGAGCAAGTTAAACCTTTGAGACTGTCAGGGTTGCGCTAGTGTCGGTGTCCGTCCAATCACATTAGAGCGGAGTCAGCAGATTCAGACTAGCGAGTGTCAGGAAACCTCCTGTGCGTGGGGAATACAGGCTGGAACGTGAAGGGGATGTTTTCAGGCCGGGGAGAGAGAGGAATTTTTTGGGGGAGACGTGTCCTATGCCAGTCGAGAGGGAGGGCTCTTTTATTTTTTGGAGGAAGGGAAGATCCATTCTTTCAAGTGCTGGGACACAGCTCTCCTTCCCTCTTCCTCCCTCTCTCTTCCTCCCTTCATCACTGTCTCTCATTCACTTTCAAATCTGACCCACTGCCACCCCTTTCTCTCTTTCCCTGTCTCTCCCTTCTTCCCTCCCTCCCTTCTAGTTGATGAGGGCTGAGAAATGCTCTTTTGAGTAGAGACAGTGGCGCTCATCTCCCCAACTCACCGGGAGCTCTGGGTGCGGAAGCACACCGCTGTTATCTGAAGAAGGGAAGAGCTATAGGCAGAGGGGCGCTAAGATGTGCCGTTGTCTTTTAGGGCTGTCCTGGGCCTTCTGCCTCAGTATGAGGCTGTTGTTTATTGTGGGGGCTCGAACTTCCTATTGGAATTGAAAACATTTCGCTGCCTTTTCAGCTTTATTTGACAAGATAATGTAGCGCCGGCATCCTCAATCTTATCCAGAAAGGGCTGGTGGGGGCGCAGGCTTTCATTTCAACTGAGCTATTACACACCCTATACTGCAAATCAAGCTCTTTAGCAAAGACTCTTGGGGTTGATTGGTGGAATCCAGTGTGTACCTCTTTGATTGCAATGAAATATTGCGCCCACACAGGCCCTTTCTGGATAAGATTGAGGATGCCTGGTACAGTGACTCAGGAGGAATGAGGGATGAGTGAGAAGGAGTGACATGCGACAAAAGTAAAGAGACAGGACTGAACCAGCAATGCTGTGGACCAGAACAAGCATTCTGATGGACTTCTGCTGACTGCGCCACTGAAATACGATCTGGTTTGGGATTTGTAAACGGCTCATACCGTGGATGATGATTTAATCCGGGCGGTTTGTGAGGATTTGTGTACATTAAGTGTGAAAGCACAGTCAGGCTGCGGAGGAAAGCCTGATGTAAGCAGAAGGGCGTTCCTCGTGCCCTTGCAGCTTCTCCGTGAGAAAAAGCTTGGTTTCTGCTCGCTCATTAATTTCCTGTCGTGGCTGCGGCTCGGTATGTGTTCCCTTTAAATTCAATTCAAAACAACGGAACTTTATTTAGCCCAATTACATCAAACAGCTGCTATAGAGCTATTCGCAGTCTGTCAAACTATGTAAAACTGGTATTCAAGCTCTGGCTTTTACCAAGCTGGTACTGTGCAAAAGCACCATAATTTTTTTTTTTATTATTGTGAATTTGCGGTTTGGTTTCCACCATTCATATGTATTTTGTCTCATTGTTTTTTCTCTTTCTGCATCAGTGAGTCAGTAGAAAAACAAAGCTCATTTGAGATTTCAGTGTTTGAGCGATATTTATTTTTTGTGAAAGACAGTAACAGATGGTTTCGCCTGCGCGGAGCTCTGATCACAGCATCATGGAATCCTGGCGTTACCTGGAGAGACAGAAGCAAGCAGTGCAGCTAGTCTTCCGGAAAAACTGGCGCTGTCTCTGATATACTTACACTGTAAACCCAGAATCTGTGGCAAACTGAAATGATTTATGGAAACCCATTACCTCAAAAAATGTGTGTAAGCCAACCTAAGTGCATTGTGTAGACATTACAAAAAGAAAATAGGGAAAACATTTGGAGAAGTTTTTTTTTGAGGAAATTGGTTTCCATACAACAATTAAGTGCAGCAAACTATCTGAGTTTACAGTGTAGAGCAACCAACCTCCTGATTTTATTACAAAATTGCAGCACAGTATATATGAAAAAACTGGCACAATTTAATGGTAAATTCTGGTCACCCCAAATATTTATTTAGATTTGCTGCTATTTATATATTTTTATTTCGTGCATTCTTCAATTTCTTTTTTTGAGAGAATCTTTGTTTTATTTTTTGTACATGTGTGCACTTGACTTTCGCATTGTACTTGTACATATTCATGAAAAGCATGAAATTTGACTGAAGTCAGGTGCAGTGCCTGTAAAATGAGTGGGTCGGCAGATGTTTACGCACCAGAGCCCACAATCAGGCGCTGGTCCAGCCCAGTTGGCCTCATTAGAGTTTTCTGAGGGGCTAATCTGAGTTGCACTACAGCTGTGCAGGTTGTTTTCCTGTGCGATATTGTGGAGCACCTCAGCCATACATTGTAAATTCAGCAGTATGGCTTCTCTGGGACTGGTTTTTATGGACTTCAGCCCTCGGATTCCCTTTGCTTTGCGCTAACTTCAGTGAGTCATGCATAGGTCGTCTCTGATAGGACTCCTGTGGCACTTTTGGGTGAAACAGAGGGGCTGTCACTGATTGGCTGCCACTGTGTTGTCAGGCACTGGTTTTGGTCCTGATAAGGTTCAGCCCAGACATTCTGGCCAACCCCGATGACAAATATCCAGGTTCGAGGGGGTGAGACTAAGGTTACTGAGGCCGCTGTACCAAGTCTATTTTCCGTCCCTCCCCCTGCTCTGATCTCTGCATCGCAGCTACAAACAGACTGAGAGGAAATGTCAAAGTTAAAAATGAAAGACTCTCTCAATCACCAAAAAGGCAGTTGTGATGTCTCGCCCGATCGCTCAAACGAAATGTGGGCACCTTTCCACAGGTCCCACGTCAGGTGCTTTTTCTAAACATCCCATCCTCATCATTTTAGATTTCACCCGAGCGTGGAGGATGGGTTAATGTACCGTATTATAGCTGCAATAAATCTCTGGCTGCACAAAGAGCATCAGCATCCTTGATTTACAGCGTTTCTGCACGTCACTCGAGTGTGGTTTTGTCAGCTCTCGTGAAAACAAACCGAAAAAGAAAAGCAAAACAACAGAAGTAATAAAGCAGCAGACTCCTTCAGAAAACTACAGGAGAGAACGTGTTTCACTTACCTGGTGTCTCTGGCATTTTGCGTCTTCCTCGCTGAAACTGTTTTGCCCTCGTGCGCTCTGAAGATGGAGTTATGAGAAAATGAATAAATCTAAATGTCGCTCGACTGATCCCATTTCAGGAGCCACTTTCCCATTTTGTCAGAGGAGAGTGGGGTGCGTGCCTGAAGTGGGCTTGCTGTGACTGAAAAGATAATGGAAACAGGTTGTTTCAATGTTACGAAAGTGCCATTACACAACCATTTTTGCAAACATGCTCCACACAGTCAGTCTGGAATCAGAGTGTAGCACAAGGGTGGCCAACCCTGTTCCTGGAGAGGTGCAGTGTCTGCCGGTTTTCAGTGTTACTCAGCACTTGATCGATAAATTAAATTGATTACACACATAAGTTCTCATTTGGGGTGCGTTCAAAGTCACACCGGTGCACATCGTTTTGTTACGGTTTCCGGGTTGAACGACCTGTTTCCTCCAACCGGTGTGCAACGGTGTCTGAGGTAGGTTTCTCCTGTTTGGTGGGTGTGCCAGGGGCATTATCCAATCAGCTGCAACATGTATATACACCGCGCCATCTAAAAAATGCAATGGCACAATGAATCCAGCGAGGGTTGTATATAAATGCATCTCTTGCAGTTTAGTATTCACTACGGTTGATGACATCAAACGACATGTTTGTGGTAAGAAGTTTAAAAAGTTTAAAAAATCAAACACAAATTTGAACCCATTTCATAAGGCTCCGAGAATTATTCCAAGAGAACGCACAGTATGGCCCTCTCCGCTCCCATAGTTACAACGCTTGCGTGACACAATGGGGTGTTCAGCGCACTACTGTTGCCGTTTAAATATGCGTTCTACTACGTGTTGCCGACTTTGAATGCACCCCTGGTGTTTTAGGCTTAAATTGGGCTCAGAAAACCAAAGTCAGCACACTGTGGCTCTACAGGACATGGGTTGGCCACCCCTGGTATAGCACATGATTAGCCCCACTTGTCACTCCGAGAGAGTCCTAAACTCTAGGGTCTCTCCTTCATCATAATACAGTGCTAACATTCCTGGCTTCTTTGGGTCCTATGTTTCTGAGTACACACCAGCTGGACTGGTTAGGGTTAGAAGCTTAAAGCAGAAATGATAGACTGGGTGTGGTGATTTACGAAATGAACCAAGTGCGACAACCAGTAGAATGCAAAAAGGAGGCTTTATTTCTGAAGGGGGAAACCCCCCAACAGAGCTGGCAACGGTACAAAGTCCACAATCCAAAAACAGTATCCAATGGGCGTAATCCAGAATCGTAACCAGGGCACCAAGAACAAAGTTCGTGGTCAGACAAAAAGGGTTCGGTACACAGGCGTAGGTTTGGAGGAGAAACAAACTCATAAGCCAAAGACAGTCCGAATCCAAAACCAGGGCAGTAATCACAAAATCAAGGTCGGGCAGAAAAAGGTCAAAACTCACAGATGCAACAATATCCAAAAAGGGCAAACCAAAAACAATAGTCGAGCAATCCAGTCAGAAAGATAAACACTGAGCAATCAAGGCGAGAAACGTGGCACGAGAAAACTAGGGAGAACGATCTGACAAGAGTGTGAACCAAACAGACATCTTATATACGCATCCGGGGTAAACACATGACCAGGGAGAACAGGTGCAATCAATGGTAACAATGATTAGGGAGAGACACATGAGGGATAAACTAATTACATGAATTTGGCTGTAGCCAAAACGCAGACAGGGATCACAAGACAAACCTAAGTACAAACAGCTCCGGTTAAGGAGTACTAAAAGTGCATAGTCTAAAGAAAAGGAAAGCATGAGATATAAGTGGAAAACTGCAGCAGAGATAATTAGGGATAGGCAAGGAGGCGGAGACTAGAATTGGGCGACAGCTGAGAGATCATTAGTCAATTAGTAAGTGCAGCTATACAATCCCAAGTACTTGTTAGTAAGTTAGTCCAAATATACAAGGTTAGTGTGGGTTAGTATTTAGCAAAAACAATAAACTGTTAGTATCTGTTAGTAAGACAGTAAAAGAGAGAGGAAGGAAGAACACGAGATAATGAAATAAGATTGAAACCCAGAAACCAATAAATCACCCGAATGAGTGGCACACAAGACAAGGGACCGTGAGCAAAGATACACACATGACAAGACAGGGGAGACAAAGTGCAAAGCATGGAAATGAAAACATGGCTTGGAAACTAAATGATCTAAACATGAAAAATAATAAACAGGAAATCTAAATACCAACACACAAAACACAATCCTAAGAATAGTCAGACAGAGCAGTGGTCACTAAACACAGAAATACTAAACATGGCTAGGCCAGGCACAGAACTTAACATGACAGCAGAATCAGAATCCCAACACTGGGTGTTGTGGTGGGAATTATATTGCCACCTGACTGGGCCATAAATACCATCTCATGCCTCAATGTGTGACAAGGGCACTCGTGCAACACAAGACTATATGTGTAACTGGTTTGTTTGTGTTTCTCTTCTTCTTGCTTTTCCAATGCACCCGTTATCAGTGTTGCCTGCATCAAAACAGGTGAAGCTGATCTACAACCACTTGGGCTTCCTAAATCAATAGATTTAGAGTTCCTTAGGTTTGACTGACTTGAGGTCATGAGTGTTCCCTTAATCTTGAGCCGTATAAATGTGCCACAATTCTTCTGTATAGGGTGGTGGGCGAACGTTCTAAAGTCAAAGAATAAACATGATTACCACTCTCCAAAGAGAACTGAGCCAGGCTCATATGGCCTGCAAACTGCTGTAGAAAAGTAGTGGGAATGAAACAAAAACTCATCTAAAAAAAAAACTCAAAAAAATCTGTTAAAAGAATCAGATAGGAACCTATAGCTGGCCAGCTAGATGAGCTAATCTTCTGGAATGACCATATTGGTAATCAACTAATGAGTCCCTTCATAGGAACCGGCCCACTCCAGTTTATGCTGGAAGAATCCAGAGATCCAGTCTTCTTGAGTACCCAAAGATGACCCTCTGTTAACCCCTATAGGTTTGGGAGGGTCAAACACGGTCTTCCAGCATCCCTGGCGGCAAAAATTGAATTTACACCATGATGTAATGGCAAACTTGTTACTAAGGGTGGAGTGTTACTATGTGACAATTACCAATCAGAAAACGATAATTGTATGACGAGGTAGAAAGAATCATGTTTTGCCCCACCTTATGGAAAGGTCCAAAGGCCCTATTAATTAAGTGGTCAGACAATCAGTGGTCAGTTGGTGTGGGATTGATGGGATATGAATGCTTCGTGGTATGCCCATACCAGCCCGGGTTATTGTACCTCACTTTGAGTAAAATACAATAAACCCACTTGCATGAGACTCTGGAGATTGCGTCTATTCTTTGGTAGAAAACTGCCGGTGTGGAGAGCCGTCAGTCTGAGGACCCAGATTGAGGTCGTTCATCCACATCAGTGTGCAAAGTGGCACAGTGGTGCAGTGGGTAGTGCTGTTGTCTCACAGCTCAAAAGTTGTGGGTTTGAATCCTGCCTGGGGCTTGTCTGTGTGGAGTTTCCCCCTGTGATTGCCTGGGTTTCCTTTGGGTGTGCCAGCTTCCTCTCATAGTGCAAAGACATGCATGTCAGGCTAAACTGGAGAATCTAAATTGCCCTTTGGTATGAATGGTGTCTGTGCCCGGTGTGAGTGGGTCCCTGCCTTTTCACCCATAGTCAGCTGGGATGGGCTCCAGTCCTCCCACGACCCCAGGGAGGGAGAGGCGGTGCAGATAACATATGGATAAATAGAGAGGAAGTGCTGATAAAAACAGTTTAAGTTGTTTCCCTGAACAGAAAAACTGTTATATCATTACACAGTCGTGCAAACCCGAATAACTTTAAGATTGTGTTTCTGACAGTTAGAGGAATGATTTACTCTATGTGCGCTTCTTTGCAATTTCAGTCAGGTCAGTTCCTCTGTCAGACCAAGGAGTTGTTGCATTAGTATGATGCTTGTATATTTTCAGCTTGTTCTTGAAAGAATACACTTGCAATCATTTTTTCTAGTTCCCTGGCCCCACTGTCCCATAGCTCATTGCAAAGACTTTTCCTCTGATGGCTGTCAGATGCTGGAGAAATGCATGATGGGAACTGTTCTACAGTACCAGAGCTGAACAGCAGTTTAGGTGAGCACAGCAGAATCATAAAGAATGTCAGATTTAAAGCATCGTAAATTTAATTGAATTAGTGGAGTGAAATTCGACTCCTCCCACTTTCTCTCGCAAACACATACTTGCACGCACACACACAAACACATATTTATGCACAGTAACACATACTCACACGTGCACATAAACACACACTCGTTCATATTCACACTCGCAAAGAAGCACGCGCACGCAGGCACATTTACCTGCACACCACACACATACTCACACACACACACACACACACGCGCGCGCACTCACACTTAAACACACACTTGCTCACTTATGCACAAGTGCACACACACACATGCACACATACACACACTCGTTCATACACACACACACGCAAACAAAAACTCATATAGAAGCACTCGCACACAGGTACACGTGCACGCACATCTCGTACGTACTCACATGCACACACATGCGTGCACACACACACACACACACACACGCACACATGCACACGCACACACTCACACACAAACACAAACGCATGCACTCACATACACACACTCATACACACACACATACACACTCTAGCACACATGCACCACACACACACACACACACACACAGCTTGTTCCAGAGCCTCAGTCTTCCATTTTGTCTGATGTTCTATCTTGCGCTAATGTGGTCATTTCTGGTTTTCACCTGAATTTAGATCTATCACTGCACTTAGCAGAGGATTCGGTGCATCTCCTTTCATCTCAGTGTTTGCAGAGGGCTCAAATAAACAGCATTTTACTCAAACATGAGGCATATAATATTGTTTATTTTTCTCTTAAATAAATATTATTTTGCTTTCAGTTACTTTGTGCTTAAAATGTCGAGAAAATTTCTTACCTCTTTGGCAAGCCTTGAAAAGAGTAATTTTACATTTTCACCGCATTGGAAATTGGTACTTTGTACAGATGGCTCAGATATATAATTTCAAATCTAAATGTAAATAAAACGAAAATATTTGTTGCGGTTGACTTTTTTTGTTCTTTTGCACTTCTCATCACACAGGCTGCTGAGGTTTTTTTTTCTTTTTTCTGATGTTCCCTCAGTTTCCTTGAGATCGAAATTTCCCCTGTCCTGAACCCCATCATTACAATCAAGGTGACATTTGTGTGCTTTGATGAAAATGCATCACACTGATTAAGAGGTAAACATGTGTTTGCTGCCATGGGGCTGGAGTGCCTCAGTGGGCGTATTTAATATTATTTACAATAATGTTGCACTCATGGACCACCCTTCAATTAATCTCCCTGTCTGTACACCGGTAAATATTAGTAAACATCTGATATTTATATCTGAGTGTGTCTCAATCACTATAACAGTAATTAGCCGATATGTACTGTACAAAACTGCTACATGAAGCTACAGTAACCACATATCCACCTGACGAGATGGTGTTTAATCCCTTCTCTCTCAGCTATACGTCACAGAGCACCGCAACTCTCACTTGCAGTAATGATTAAGAACTAAATGTAGCCGTGTGTGTCTATGAGAAAACATAAAACATAACACTGAGGACAAGGAAAGGAGTAAATTATACGGTTCATAAAATGTCTTATTATTGCATATCTTTGGCCATGCAAACTGTACAGATGGCGCGCTGTGAACATACTCCATTTTATAAAAGACGATGTTCATTGAGCAACTGAGGACTGAGATAATGAACAGGATTGCCTGTGTACACAAGCACCTGTGTTCCTTGGATCACAGCTCAAAGTCAATGCAGTGGGTCCTCTTCGTTCGTTCACTCATAATACATTGAAGCTAAATAGCACAAATAGCACGGTTCCTTTGATTCTGATATCAAGAGCTCATATCTGATATCAAGATATCTTGCAAGAGCGAGGTTGCTACAGTGTTAATCACTGCAGTAATGATTCAAACATACAGTTGTCTGTCTCTTAAGTATTTGCTTATTTAAATCCTCAAAGGGCCTTTTTTTCTGGCCGTGCATGTTTGAATGTATGCTCATTGAAGGAAAAATTATGATCTTTCTACCTATTATGGGCTGGTGAAGTAGCCTTGTGTTAGGCTGCTTGGCTGGCTACTGAAGAGTAGCTGGGTTTGGCCCCTGACGTGCTTTACACCTGAAGAGATGAGGTTGGGAAGAGCTGTGTTGTTGGGCCCTTGAGCAAGGTCCTTGACCCCAAACTGCTCTGGGGGCTCCTGTTTCTCTCTGTCCCTCCTTAAGCTGCTTTCACACCGGACAGATTACATTCAAAGTCAATGCAAAGTCTTTGCATTGACTTTGAATGTAATCTGTCGTGCTAAAAATTTGTTTCGCGTCCGGTGCGGAAGCAGCTTCATTCTCAACTGTTCTATCTGGCGTGAAAATAGAGACATGTTGTCAATGGAACTTCTCTGGTTTAATTAAGGTACCATTGTTTTCAAAGAATTCAAATATTTGTGATGAGTTTGAACATCATCTGTTTGCCAGTTTTGTTTTTTTTTCTCAGCTCGACAGCATATAGTTTCACAAACGCAAGCCCATGTAACAATAATTTTTCTGCAGTAATTTATATTAATGGTGTAATTTTAGGATCAGGACTTGCTTGTTTCATATCTTTTCCTGCCTTCATTGTGCGATTTGTTCAATAAAAATTCTGTATGTTCTTTTCAAAACATGTAATGCTCCCACTTAGTATTCCTGAACTGTAATGTTGTTCATTATCATTATGCTCTAGTGTTCTTGTTGACAGTTTTGAATCCAGGAATATTTTGACTTTTTAGCCATTTCATGCTGTAATAATTTGACGGTAATGTAATGTAATATCATTTCATGCAATGATTGGTTAGCAGTAGGACGCCAGAGTGAGTCTGTGCAAGTGTGTGTGTGCGTGTGTGTGTGTGCATGTGCGTGTGCGTGTGTGTGTGTGCGCGCGCGCGCGTGTGTGTGTGTGTGTGTGTGTATATCCAAGCAAGCCATCCTTAGATTTTTTTTTATTGATCATGACTAATTATTTCAGTCTGGTCTTGCCTTAAACATACACTGACATTGATTCCAAGCACTCCGAGCTGATAAAGATGTGAATAATGATTCTAGCCACAAAGGTTAATTGGACAACCGTCTGAGACAGCAGTGCCTTGGAGTAGACAATATCAGCAGCAATAACTGTTTGTCCACCGCCAAATCAAGAGAACTATTTATATTCTGAGCAGAGTAGCTCATAAGTTATTCATAACAGTAGGTGTGCAGTATATAGCCAACCAAAATAATGTGATGGTTCTTTGGGGAAGACTATAAAAGAGGGGGATTATGTGTTCCTCAGGTTTTGTAAATGTGATGGCTTTAACCTGATTCTTTTTATTTTTAGAATCCCTCCAATTACCCAGCTTTAATAAGAAATTAGAATAGCGTTATTGAGAGTGAGGTCAAAACCCACTCTGGAATCAGTTCAGTAAGCTTTTAAATGTTTGTGTATATGTGCGCTTGCATGTTTAGACATGCCTCTGTGTATGTGAGATGGAGAGAGAGAGAGAAAAGTGTGAGACTGTGATAAATTTAACCGAGGAAAAAAAAATGAACATCCTCAGCCCCCGCCTTTCCAGTTGGCCTCATGCCACACACTGTTGTCACGGCGATTGTTGATGAATGGTTTGTTTGATAACAACAGCCGACTGTATGCTGACTGTACAGATGGGAGAGATCAGCCATTTTGTTCTGTGCATTCTTTACCACAGAATGGAGTTAATACTGTTTGTAGTCCCCGTTGGGCTCTGTTGCCGTTGATTATATCACATGTATCCTTATCGCGTTACACAGTGCTGATCGTGTGCTGTGCTGTCACTGATTACCGTATCGTAGGTGGTTTTGTATTTGCCACAGGCTTCCCTGCTTACTGCCTCGTTTTTAATTGCTCAATCCTGTGTTTGTCTAATTAATTCTTTTGGCTTCCTCTTTCGAATTATCTGCTTTTTCTCCCGCAAGTTCCTTCATGCTATCTGCTCTTCTCTATCTCACTCGATCAGCTGATAGTGATTGCACTAAAATTCTGAATTTCCTCAGTCAATTGTGTAATGTTATTCAGGCTTTTAGTGGGGCTCTGGGGTGTCCTAAAGGGCTGGGGTTTCCCCCCCTGTGTGAATGTGTGCATGTTATTGTGTGTTTGAGTGTATGTATGTATATGCAATATGTGCCTGAGTAAATGTGCATGTATGCATCACTGTGTATGTGCGTGTGTGTGTGTGTGTGTGTGTGCAAATGTGTGTGTATGTGTGTGTCTGTGCATGGCATGCGTGCGTGTGTGTGTGTGTGTGTGTGTGTTTGCAGGCACGTGAGTGCGTGCGTGCGTGTGTGTGTGTGTGTGTGTGTGTGTGTTTGCAGACACGTGAGTGCGTGCGTGCGTGTGTGTGTGTGTGTGTGAGTGTATCTCAAAGGCTTCTTCGCAGCATTGCCAGAGAGATACAGTAGGGAGCCAGGTTTAGCGCGTGCTGCATTGCGTCTGGTGAATTAGCCCAAGCGCTACCCCTGAGCTGCGAAGGCTACACACCAAGATATTCACAGAAACAAACACACACACACACACACTCACTCAGAGTTGTACTTATCACACTCTGTTCAGAGTACCCTGGTGGACTGCATTTGGATCATTAATTTTTAAACTCATTACCGAAATCAAAACACATATTAATCATCAGGGAAACTGTTCTATTATGAATATTAAATGTGCAATATTGTTGATTTATTTGAAAATGCAGTTTTCGTCCATAAATAATCTTTCTACATCTGAACATTGAAAATTTTTCATGTTTTCAGATCCTTGCCAGAAATAAAATGATTGTGTTTTGAGATAATGCTATGCTGAACGTATATTGCGTGTACACAAGTGGTTATTATTAGTGTATTTTACCCACTAAGTAGACTTGTAACAATCTCTTTATCGTTCTGTCTGACTAATACATTCACTGTATACCACACTTAATTTGCATCTGGATATAATATCTATCTATACCCTATCTGTTGAAACAGACACTTCTAACATCTATCAATCAACATTATCACCATTTACTGGTCTGCTTACAGATAACCTTGGCCATGCTAATGATATATGCAGTAATTGCGCATTAAATAACAGGTCAATAGTGTGTCATATGACCGGGCTGAGCAATGCCGTGCCTACGTTCCTTTCACGTTGTTTGAGTGTCAGCACAACGCCGGATTATATTATTGCCATATTTTGTGTGTTTCTGCCAAGCTTAAGCCACTGTGAGGTGCATATCGTGCAGACATGGATTTGTACAGGTTGACATCTGCACCAAGCTCTGATACCATCTGGAGACGATACTCAGCCAAGGTGTCATGGGTGAAGTCAGAATCCCTGCAGCACAGGATTTTATTGAGGGTTACTGCAAGCAGTGGCGGTTCGAGAACCGGGAGTAGGGGGGGTGCAGACATGTCCCTTTATGACAGTTAGTCCTGACTAGTTCTCAATCATTTTCCTTTACTGATGCGTTTTTCAATTTTCGTAATTGGCAACTGAAGACACGGTTTCTCTCCATATGCGATGGAACAGCGATGAAATCATGGGCTAAATTCAGTACAGTGGCGGAACCAGAACTAAGAATTGTGACAAAACATCCGTTCAGTACAATTATTAGTCCTGACCTGTTCTCAGTCATTTTCATGATTAACAAAAGGTTCACTCCGAGAGCGCTCCGCACTTAACAGGTGCTGCTTGTTCTCCCCGATTACGTAAGAAGACAATCATTCATCTGGACGCGTATTTGCTGTATTTAAATCAACGTTATTCAAATTTGCATACCTGTGGACTCTCACGCAAATAGCTTGAGCAGCACGCTGCCTATTTAACTGCCAAGTGCCACTTTTTTTTTTTTTTCAACCCACGCAATACCGAGAGTGAAAGGCAATTTTTCATTGGAACGCGGACCTGATCAGTCAATGCAAAGCACTGGCCCATTAATAAGTAAATTATTTTTTGTACTGAATTTCGCCCATGATTTCATCGCTGTTCGATCCCATATGGAGAGAAACCTAGTCTTCAGTTGCCAATTACGATAATTGGAAAACGCGCCAGTAAAGGAAAATGATTGAGAACTTGCCAAGACTAATTGTCATAAAGGGGCGTGTCTGCGCCGCCCCCAATTCCCAGTTCTAGAACCGCTACTGACTGCAAGACAACTGCCTCTTGATTTTTTTAATGGGATTCTGTGATGGAATTCAATTCAATCAATCTGCTTTAGCATGTCTGTGCTATCATTAGCAATGAGACGGCGTCACAGATACTGGGGTTTATCTACTTATTCTATTCAGAAATTAAAGAGAGTTTTTGAGAGAAGCAACAAGTTAATGGTGCAGCTGCACAAGTAATTTTTGAGTTTCACCTTCCAGGCTTTAAAAGGTAGAAAAAGAATGACTAATATTCAAGCTATCTAGAGCTGCAAGGTCAAGATTCATTGGTTAGCATTGTAAACCAGCCTTTTCATAGCCATCTGTGGTGATTGATTTTGTGACATTGTTCTCATTTAAGTCAAATAGATATATTTCAGGTCATAATTTGACCGGTAGGTAGAACCTTCTTATGAAATAACTCTCTGGAAGTATTATTTTAAATAGAATTGCATTATTTTCACAATGGAGCTAGAAAAGCACAATGGAATGAACCAGTGCAGTTTCCCATTTTCCATCTTTTTTCCCCTCCATTTTTCAGCTTGGATGAGGCGTAAGGAAGTAAACAAAGGCAAGAAGTCGATATAGTAAGGCAAAAAGAATGGATGCTGACGGGGAAGCCAAAGTGGCACGATGCATTTCCTGGACAGTAAATCATTGCGCGGGACTACGGAAGAATCGATGGCCATTGTTCAGTGGGCTGGGATTTCTCTTACAGCAGAGCGAGTATGATCGGAGCCGGAGAATGACAGGGAGGCTGTAAACGGGAAAGAGTGGAGAGTAGAAAGCAGGTGTGAAAATGAGCAATTTGGCCTGAAACCTATTATCCAGTGGAGGAAAATCCCAGCTCTGACAGTAAGAGCCCTGCTCGCATCTTGCTCCAACCATAACTTGCAAATTGACACAAGCTCTTTGTCAGAAGGTGCAACTAATAAATAAAGCCAGCTAGCTGATATCATCTGTGAAACGAACACAGAGTAGGACTTATACTTACAGACTCCATGGACTTCAGCACTCTTCTCTCCGCCCTTAAAATACTGGACATAGTGGAACATGTTTCTGCAATTCTCAACCATTTTTTAAAGGAAGCATATTTCCTATAGTTTGTTGCAATAAGCATCTGTCCATTGTGAACTCTGTGTTTAATCACCAATCTATGGGCACCTAGGCCAGTCGAACCAAACCAAAATTGCATGATATAGGAAATATAGGCACAACCTGTCGTTATTTATTGACGCATTTAGTGATTGCATTATTCTGCCATTGATTTTCATGCCATTTTGTTACCAGTTCCCCTTTCTTATGTGGATCATGTTATCTCATTGATGCGGTCGAATGACAACCCCATAACAGTCTTGTTAATGCTCATTACTAAATATTGAACTTGAAGCACAGAAATGGACACTGTAGAGGTTCTACGGAGTGACAGCTAACAGCCAAGATGGCGACATATTCTAAATTGGTAATGCATCATTGTAATTACCATTCCCTGAAATGACTTATTATCTCTGCCCGTCAAACTGAAAGTAACACTTTGCGGTCAACTGCTATCAGTACTTTGGCAAATTACCAGGGTATAATTTCATTTTCATTCTGATCATCGAGCTCGTTAGTGTTGTTCAGTGTTGCCCATGCAGGTGGTGTGCAATCCCATTCTTTTTCTTTTTGTGTGGTATATCGATGTTCGATCAATGCCCTTCAAGCATCACCGCATGACGAGTCGAGCCAAGATCGTGTTGGAGCGTGCTTATCTGTACATCTGCGTGCATGTGCTATGTCATGTGCGCGAATACTTTGATGAGTGATTATATTCACACATATTTGCATGTTATTGTATCCCCCGAACGAGTTCGGAGGATGCTATGGATTTGGCCTCGTCACGCGTCCGCGTCCGCCGAGATTTTCTTGTGAACGCTCTACAGCCCACATAAGTGAACCGATTCTTTTTGTCTTACAATTTTGCAGGGACATGTATTATGATAAGTTCACGACACCAATTGATTTAGGGTACTCTGGGACCATCTGGGCCCAACTGGGGGGCCTTCGGGGGATACATGTACTCGGTTGCCGAGTGCTCTAGTTATTTAAGTAAGCAGGTTTTGATGAAGGTGTAGTATAAGCATGTCGGAGTGACAGGGTGGGAAATTTGTGCTTATGCATCTCTTCACTTATGGTTGTGCGTTTTTTTTCTGTGTATTCATATGTATTTATGAGTGTGTGCGAGTTGAGTGTGTGTCGGCGCGTGCGTCTTCCACGGCAGATGGCACAGTGAGATGTACGGACGCTTCCTGCGTTGCTTGCGGTCACTGCTGAGTCCTGCAGGTTGAGTCGGTGACTAATGATTCCCCGTAGTGAGAGGTGGGATGAAGCGAAGGACGCGACTATCGTTTCCCTACGACTGTTTTACCGAGCTCATATATTTTTCATGTAATTTCTGGATGAGCTGGTGCTAGGAAAACAGCCCCTTTTGGGATTACCGGGGAGCATGAATGATCATAATCACGCTGTTTGTGCACCTAAATTCAGGCTTTTTCTGAGGGCTGAGACAGGATGATGGTGCGACCGCAGAAGCAATGAGAAATAACAGCCTCTCTGCTGTAACAAGAATGAAGACAGCAGACTTTCAGCTGGCAAAATGGAAAAGTGCGATGTCATAAAATCGCACTAATGCACAAAATACGCATTGACACTGCTTGCAGCCATTACCATCAAAACTCCATTGGCGAACTCAAATTTATATGTGCCTTCCCATCCTGACACATACACTTGTACATGACTATGAATTGCTTACTATTATTGAGTTGTTGTTTGTAGACATGTGCAGGTATACACTTTTCCCCTGAAAGCCAGGAAAAAGTTGTGATATTTATGCTATTCATTTGTGCTTTTTCTCGCATGCCTGCTTGTGTATAATCCTCCCTTGCCTTCCCGCCCCGCCCCTTGGGGAAGAGAAACGAGTCTATGCTTCAAAAGCCATACTATGACAATGCAGAACAATACAGGAGTGAAATGGCTGGGGCTGTGTCCTGCTTTCACACAGGGTCTGGTGAAGGTGGACTGAGGGCATTCTGCTAGAGCTAATCTGATTGGACAGCCTCTCAAAGTTAAAAGAGGGTGGCCTTTATAGAGTGATGTTCAGGGTAATCAGGTTTTGGCAATGAGTCCTGTTGGAGTAGCACAGACCAATTCCTCCATGTCCCTACCCACTCCCACTGTCCTGGCAAGGTTAATGAGTGCTGCACAGGGCCCGCTGTGTAACACTACTGAGAGAGCTGGTCAAGGCCAGTCACAGTGCAAGGCTCAAATATCCGTCCCTCTGTGAGGAGATTCAGTGGATCCTCAGCTACCTCCCGAACTCCAAAACTGCACACCCGCATACACACACACACATACACACACACACACACACACGCACATACAAACACTCACACGCGCGCGCACATACACAACCTTGGACTTCTATATTGTGAGGATATTACATTGACTTCCATTCCACTTCTTTGTGTGTCTCTACAACCTTTGCCTAATTTCAACCATAAACAACATATGCATAACACAAACCCTTTCCCAAACCTTAGCATATATCCCAAACTTGGTGGGTCTATGTAGGTTGTCCCTGGAATTGTCCTTGAGGGGTTAGTTTTTTGAAAGGTCAAGGTCACTGGGGTCAAAGATCAATTTTTCGCATCTCCCATCTCCCTGCACAGATTTTCATGAAAGTTGATATGTGGACGTAGGTCGTCACAAGAAATGACCGCGAGAGGTCCGTTCCGTCAAAGGTCAAGGTCACGAGGGTCAAAGGTCAAACCGTAGGTCGTCACGAGAAATCAAGGTCACTGTGGTCAAAAGTCAATGGACAGTTTCCTGACAAACAAGGCAAATACACAGACAATGTTGTCTACAGAGAAATCCTCAACTAACCAGTAAGCTCCAACCAAACCATTCTACTTTGGACACTCCACCACCCCCATGCCAGACAAAACTCCCCTTCCTCTTGGGGATAAGGGTGTGGCATAGCCCTTTACAAATGTTACTGCTGTATTTCCATCTCGATGCTCGCACAGTCGAAATTATTCTCACCACAGGTAATTCACTAGTAGCTCTAAAACTGACTAAGATAGAGTTACAATTTAAATGGCTTTGTGTAGGTCTTACAAATTTGTAACTCCGTTACCAACCAGTTTTTTGCAGTTTTCACTCAAACTAAATCAAATGAACAAAATTTGCTATTTTGTTGTTTGAAGTACTAGGGAAGACCTACAGAAAGTCACATAAATTGTAGCTCTATCTTACTTACTTTTGGAGCTGTGATACACAATAAATTAATTTTGTAACTGACCTGGCCCCTTTGTAGTTGTGAGGACAGGCAAAAATGTCCTCATTTTCCAATAATGTCTCCACTCTGTAGGAAGAAACATATTCTAGTCCTCACTGTGTAGCAAGTACAAGAATACACACACACAAACACACACACACACACACACACACACACACACAATCATGCTCTTCCATCTTCTCTCTCTCATTCATATGCTCTTGTTTCTCTCTCTCTCTCTCTGTGACTCTCTCTCTCTCTCTCTCTCTCTTTCTCTAACACTTACAATCTTTCCGTCTTTCTCTGTCTTCCTCCAGATGACTTGTAGATGATATGTTGGGTCTTGGCCATTTTTTGTTTTCATGCTACAGTTAGTCTTTATACAGTCAGTTAATACTTGCACTCTTGCAGTTCCATTTTTGATAAGCTTTAAGGCTTATTTCCAGTTATAAATTGCTTTTGTTGACCAAATTGATTCTTTTCCATCTCTGTGAAGGATGCCTTTAGAACAATTACTTTTTGTCTTCCAAGTGTAACAATGGACTTTGATTTTGAAGGGAGAAAAAAGTCCCTATTGTTTGTCTGGGTATAAAAATACAGCCCTGATATTATTAGAAAATATTTAACTGTTTCAGCGCCTGCCAAACCATCTCGTTCAGTACTGCCATCTCAACAAACCAGATATACACTAGCTGGAATATGGCCGATCAGCAGCAGTCTGTGTGGAAGGTTTTAGATTACTTTTCTTGGGAGGGGCCTGGTATGACTGGGGACTGTTTTTAATCAGCATTTATTACAGTTTTTCACAGGTTCGTTTCAGTGATTTGCTGAACTTGCAAACCTGTGACAGTGAGGAAAATGATGAATGCGGCACCTAACTGCAAGTCAGTGATAAATGGCCGTTGAATCCAAGCAAAAATCTTATCAGTGCGTCCCCCATCTGCTTTGTCACGCAAGTCAGCGAATAAAGTGTGTAAAATACCGGGGCGCGGGGATTTGGGGGGTGGGGGGGGGGGGGTGTTTAGATGCAAGACTATGCAGTTATAAAATTGATCAGTTTTTACCATCAGCATCTTTCATCTCAAGTCATTTTTCAGTCCCTTGCTAAATCAATTATTTACCTAAAATTGAACTTGATGTCAGTGTAGGCTCATGTAAAATCATTAGTCGCATTTTTTGTGGCTTTTGTATAAACTGAGCATTCACCAATGTCCTGCAGTGAAGTTTCACAGTGGGATGCATCCATTATTTCTATTGAAATGTGGCTCTTGGTGATATACAAAATGCAGGCTGTGCCAGCAGATGAAAAGGGAGACATGAAAAAACTTTGACTTGGCTCACAGTGGCTCTATTAATTGCCAGTGGGTGTGACTGAGGTGCGCCTCCTAAGTGCGCTTACCCGACCATGCTAATTGCAATTTGCAGCCGTGATCATTGTCAGCAGTTTGGCGTCTGTATGTATTAATATGATGAGGTACATGGGTATTTGGACTGTGTCATAATTTTAAATGGTTGCACTTCCCACATAATTTGTACATGCATGTGTACAGCCCTTTCAATTTGAGTCCCTGTCAAAATATTTACGAATTTGATGGTATTTTTGGTATCTGTATCAGATAATTCCTTCATCCTTTTTGATAATTTAGCTACAGGTAAGACTTATCAAAAGAAAACTGATGCATATTGCCTTGCGGTTGTTGCTGTTACAACTTGCATTGTTACTATTGTTATGATATGAAAGTGACTCTAAACAAAAAATGTCCTTGGTTAAATTGAGTGTTATTGGTGAAATATTGGTCGTTTGGAATATATATGGACATGCTGTGGTAGTCCCACCGTTATTGGGCTTGATGCTCATTTACTTAGCATCTCTAAAATCTACTGTATATAGGCATATCGTCCTTTAGTTGTTTGTGCTGATGTTTTTCAATGTTGCTAATGTGTCTATATGCTCACATTTTAGCAATGATTGACAGTGTGGGGGAAGTTGCTTTAAAAAGTTTAGTTTTAAATGTCAAGTTACAACCAGGACCAGAGGGACTGCTGCAGTGAAGGCCTGGCAGGCCAGCACCAGGGAATATACTCTTAATTTGGAGGGGAGGGGGGACTATATTTAAAATTCGTAATCCTTGGTAGCATGCCATTGGAATTAAGTTGGGGGAAGCAGCATCCTCCCCCTTTGTTATACAATTACTCTCAACTTGTTCCTGTTCACCATGCTTGATAAGCAATGAAACAATTGATTGACTCATTTACTCAAACTAATAGACAGAATGACTGGCCAGTTTATATTTCCACAGCAATATTACCCATTACATCTGAACTTGAAATGCTCACAAGACAGCAGAGATTTGCATTCATACCGTCTGGCCAATTAAAAAAAAAATTACCTCTTGGATTTAACGAAGCAAAGTCATGAGAGCCTTTCATTGGATAATCACTGCAGTGATTAAAATATTTCATCTGGCAACAAGTTATTTAACCCTAACTGATGCAGTGAGTAGCTTCTCATTTCTTAAACAACCACATCTGGGGACATATCCTGTGGTCATGGAAAAGATGCTACTCTTTTTCATTTTGAATGACCATGATTGGAGATCACTTTAACGTTTGGTGAAATTGGATTATGAAAAATCAACAGCAGAACTCATGGCTATGTTTAATAGTGGAAGTAAATGCATTTTTGCATGCAGAATGTTGGGAGAACTCAAGGGACGCAACAGCAGTGTAGCCTTAAAGTGCACCTATTATTTGACTTTTCACTGATCATTCTTGTATTCTTGAACTCGACGAAAAAAGGTTTAAATGTGTCATTGTTTAAAAAAACACTTGAGTTTTCTCATGCTTGCCAATTCTGCAGTACTTGTCTGTGAAACGTTCCATTGAAATACCTGTCCCCGCTCTCCCGAAAACCCCAGTGTGCTGTGATTGGTCAACTTGATCACTCACTTGTGATTGGTCCACTGTTCGCGCCCCCCTTGTCACGCCCCTTACCATAAATGGATTTCCGCTTTAAAACAAATTCTGGTTAAGCTTTGTGGGTGAAACCCACTTCATTCAAAGACGTGCCAAACTATCTGCTTGGCGCGAAAAATCAAGTAGTTGCATTACCCATTGATGGAAAAAAGAGGCCAGAAGCGATTGGGGCGTTTCAGTCAGGTCCGGAGCAGTGAGTTTTGCAGCAGAGAGCACTTCTTCTGGAGATGACCCGAGGTGTTTTCCGACACAGACCTTTTAAATGGCCATAAAATGATATGATTCACGCTACAACATTAAAATAATGAGAAACCATAATCGGAAAACCATCAGTGAGGCTAATCAGTAAAAAAAAAACTCTAATTTGCTTGCTTGGGAGCATAAAGATTGGACTCCGCAGCAATGGAAGAAAGTCATGTGGTCTGATGAGTCCAGATTTAGCCAGTTTTAGAGTGATGGATGCATCAAGATGGGAAGAGAGGCAGATGAAGTGATGTACCCATCATGCCTAGTGCCTACCGTACAAGCCTTTGGGGGCAGTGTTATGATCTAGGGTTGCTTCTATTGGTCATGTCCAGGTTCAGCACCTAAATGAGCTCAAAAATGGATCAGCTGACTACCTGAACATACTGAACAACCAGGTTTTTCCATCAATAGATTTTTTTTTTCCCTGATGGCATAGACATACTCCGAGATGACAATACCAGGATTCTTCGGGGTCAAATTGTGAAAGAGTAGTTCAGGGAGCATGGATTGGGCACCAGAGAGTCCAGACCTTAACCCCATGAAGAATCTTTGGGATGCGCTGGAGAAAACTTTACGCTGCGGTCCAGCGCTCCCATCATCAATACGAGATCTTAGAGAAAAATTAATGTGACTTTACACAGAAATAAATGTTGTGACATTGAGTAAGTTCATCAAATTACATAAGTAATGTATAATGCGTGCTGTAATCAAAGCTAAAGGCATTCCAACAAAATATTAGAGTGTGACCTTTCTTTGGCTGGGTAGTGCATTAGTATGCTATAAGCTTATAATTGGCCTACACGTTGCCATTTTGTTCAGTGCTTAATCAGTACTTTTAAGTTTATGTTTTTCACTTTAATTACATGCTCTTTACTCCCATTTAAAGAATTATTTGGACTTTATTTTCATTTATATTTCATAACCCAATCATCAAAAGACTACAAGGACACCTGGAATTACCGAGAAAGTAGAAATTTTTTTCTCAAATTAATTGCTCAGATTTTCGTCCTTGCAATCATGCATTGAAGCTGAACATTATTGAATCTCTTAGTCATTATCACACATTAATCATTATAGGCTGCATATTGAATTAAGTGAATAAATTGCTTGTTTGTTTTGCAGGCAATATGCATGGGAATAGGTTGAGAGTATCCTGTGAAGAAAAGTGAGGTCATTTGCAACCCCGACTGCAAGTTGACAGAGTCCACACCTCTAGCACATCTTAATTAATTTCAAATCCATTGTGCTGCATTCAGAGCCAAAATAATGAAAATGTTGCCACTGTCTAAATACTTAGAGACCAGACTGCATACTTTGGGTGAAACAAGACATTTATGGTTTGAAATTGAGGGGAAAATTGCATCCTGAGATTGTGCTCTGATTCATAAAACTGATGCGTTGGTGATTAGAATATCAGTGTACTGCCGCACAAATCAAATCGGTGCTGCGTATAACAGTTAATGAGATTTTTTGGTAACACTTTACTGTCAGGCCCCAGAGCACAAAGCAAAACGCAGGGCAGTGGAGTTCTGTACTGGGGCGTTTATTAGACCCAAGGAACAGCACAGGCAGACTTCACAGCATACAAGCAGAGGCAGGCCAAAGGGAAAAATAACCAAAAAAAAAAGGCAGGTAGGCACAAAAATCCGAAAACTGAAAAAAAATACACTTGAAAGTCTAAAAATAAATTCCAGTAAACAGTACAGAGGCAGCAGAAAGAATTTTGGTCAGGCAAGACAGGCAGGTTTTTAGCCAGCTTGGCCTCAAGGCCAATCGGGCTTATGCTGTGGTTAGATATCCTTCGTGGTGGTCTGTCGTGTGTCCGTGCTTCCATAAACTTTTTGCCTTGTCAGCGCTCAAGTGCCTCCAGTTTTTCACAGATTCTTTTCATACTTTATATGCATGTATATGGAATGAAGATCTAGGCCAAGTTCGATTTTGACCATGTTTGGCCAAGTGGGTGGCTTTGCCGCTATTTTAAGAATATACTTAAGATTCATGTCACCGGATAGGCAGAAACAAGCGCGGTCGAGCTTAGAGACAGTCTGGTAAAGAACTGGGCAGGGTTAATGTAGGCCAGGAAAATGGAGAATAGATGAAAAATAGATGAACCTGCTTGCAACAATTATATGGAATAGGTGGAATTATATGGAATAGGAGGCCCAAGACTGCATTTGAACGCAACCCAAAGCTGCCGCAGCTTTGGGTTGCGTTCAAATGCAGTCTTGGGCCTCGGGTGCGTTTGAGTCATGTTTTTTTTTCTCATAAATTTGGCATCTCCAATCCCACCCGAATCTGGAATGCTCAATTGGTGAACTATGTACATAGCTTGCCTGTATGCGACCCCTTGCTGCCAACTCAGGAGAGCGAAGACAGTTCACGGCTCTCCTCTGAAGCACGTGCCCGTCAGCCACTGCTTCTTATACACTCATTGGTTGAATCTTCGCTAGTTCAGAACGAGGGCGGAGGATACCCGGACATGAACAGACTTAGAATCTTCCTGACGAGCGCCAGTCTGGCCAACAGGAGGTGCTTGAGCAATGAACAAAGCTGTTTATTTATTTCCCTTTCCCAGCAGTCCCTTTCCAATTTGAAACCCTGTAGTGCTGGCCGATTGTGCTCTAACTCCTAGAAAATGTATTTTCGTCGCAGCCTTGATAAGTGTGTTTCAGCTTCCTAAATCTCAAGGAAAGGAGCTTCATTGCTTCCTAACTTATCACCTTTTAGCATAGGGTAGACTTGACCCATCTTTTATAAAAAGGAAGGAGATAACGACATCCCACAATTCTGCGTGGCAGCAGTATTTAAAGCGATGACCATCCCACTAGCCAATCATGAAAACAAACCAACATGACGAGCAAGAGATGCATGATCACGTCGCCTAGTGTAAATGCATTCAGATTCTCTCAGTAGCGCGGTTGCCAAGGTAAACCCTTATGAATATCCCTTGGCACCTTTCCTTTGCCTCATGGCATTTTCTATCAAGATTAAAGCAACACGGGTAGGAATTAGGCAATAGGACGTAATTTTTTGACTATTCAAACACAGCCTTGGACTTTATTGCATACTTGATGATACGTCAATCATCAATCAAGGGAATGTCAATTGACAGGTTCTCCGTAAATGTGTAACCAAATTAGCTGAATTTCTCTCACGCAAAAGTTTATTTTGGGACTCTGCCTTTAATGAGCCTCAGTGATAAAAAATTATTTCTGCGAGATAGACACTCTGCTGTCACTTTATTAGATAGCCCTGTGGAGCTGAAACATTCTCGACTAATTTGTCAGTTGGCACCAGCAAGATGACATTGGTTTAAATGTATCTTCCTCTTCTGAGCTACAATCCACTGCTTTCGACTACACAAATAATAAAGAAAATGTTCCAGCCTCTATATTGGGTGATTTTCATATAGATATGAAGCTTTTTATTCTTTTATAAAGAGAGGTTAAGTAAATGTATAGCCCTGAAATAAGCTTTTATTCAAAATAATAATTTAGTCAAATAAAGTATAAATTAATGCATGAAGTAACAGTGATTGCTTCACTGATGATTTAGTTTGTGTGTGAACTTATTGTGCAAAGTCATAGTGACTTGATTATTTCTTAATGGTGTGCAACAGGAACGCGAGATACATCCAACATCATTTAATGTTTTAAATCATCATGAGTCAGGCATTAGATCAGCATTAGTATAGCATATAATATGTACCCTTATAAAGTTTTATGAATTTTTTTTAATGCTAATCAAGTGTTGCATATGGAGGCGAATGCGCTTGCTTTCCACTTTAATAAACAACAGAAGCCCAGGCAAACCATCAGGAAGTACCCAAATTTTAACGAACAGAATTCGCATTGTTTGAAGAGGCGCTTGGATGATGTACAGGATGATTATAAATGATTCATAACAGATAAGATTTTCTTTAGAAAGCAGGACTAAAGAACACAGCGCCCCATTTGAGAAAATGCTAATGATGTAGCAAATACGAAATGGGCAGTGAAAGGCTGGTTAGCTAATGGCAGGCCTATTTTTGCTAGATTGAATGGCAATATGAATAGATCAAATGGGGAGATGACAGTGTAAAGGGTTATTAGCAGCAAAAAGTTAATAGCTCCTTGCTAATGCAAGTTTCTGGATCAGAAAAATTGGGTGTGTTTGGTGTTACTGTGCTAAGCTTGCCACAGACTTAGTAAAACCCTTATTATCTTTTGGATGCCCTGATGAAATATACAATATTAATGAATGGAAAAATAAAACAAATACATGCACTGCATGAAATATACATGAATTCATGTATTAATAGAGTATGGGATCTGAACTTAATTACAGAGTAGTCTAAAATATCAGGTATCATTAAAAGTTCATCTAAAGATTTAAAATATTGAACTTCATTTGTTTTTCTTAGTTTGCCATGTTGCAATTTTTTCCTTTCCAGTTATGTTGGTCTGAAAGGTACCACAATACTGAAAGTTACCATACATTTGAACTGACATCGCTGAATAAATTATTTAATGTGCAGGAATAAAGACCCGCCCAATGAGCATTAGGCCAACCTTACTGCATTCACGTTACTGAAACGCTTATTTTGCCTTATAAATCCAAATTTTATAACTCATTTTGCCAAATTTCATACTCATAATAGCTGTAAATAATTGCAGACTCATCCTCATCTATATTCCGTGAGGTCTTTGCGCGCGGCATCACCGACTGTGGAATTTTTTGAGAGCTCCAGATATAGCAGCAAAGATACCATCTTTCCTATCACAGGGGACAACCAGGCTCGATTTGATCTCGTTTCGTGTTACTTTGATTTCTGCCCGTCACTATCTCCTGGCTCTGTGGTGGGAGCTAATGGGTCGCTGAATCGATGACGGCGCCGGGCCGGCTCAGATGTAATTTAGCTCCTAATGAGAGGCAGAGCAGCGCTTCGTCTCGCTGCGACACATTGTTGACTTAACCTCATTTCCATGAACCAAGTCACTTTGTCCATTGGGACAAATGCTGAACATTTATTAATTAAAGACGGACTGAGAGATTTGGCTTCCTTTGAGGTTCTTGGTATAAGTGCAGAAGCCTCCTCATAATGCTGCTCTCATGTTATCACTCTGCTGTTTCATGACACTGATATGGATCATTTTCAGTTCATTATTATTGCTTAAGAGTGACAGGCCCATTACTATAAGGGAAATTCTATAAGTCTCGCTGACTCAAGTTACAGATGAAAATGGATTGCTGTGTTTGTGATCTCTTCAAGTGCCTCTGGGTGGGAGTGTCAAAATGGGAATGTGCAGTGTGTGTGTGTGTGTGTGTGTATATGTCTGTCTGTCTACACTACCCTCCATAATTATTGGCACCCCTGGTTAAGATGCATTCTTTAGCTTCTAATAAATTCAGTTTTTTTTTCTAAATAATATAGGACAACAATGGAAAAAAGAGGGAAATCCAACCTTTAAATTAAGTGCATTTATTCAGTGGGAAAAAAATCCCACATTAAGAAATAATTCTTTTACATCAAATCATGTGTGCCACAATTATTAGAACCCCTGATGTTAATGCGCTGTACAACACCCTTTTGCCAACAAAACAGAATCTAATCTCCTATAATGTTTCACTAGATGGGAGAATACAGAAAGAGGGATCTTCGACCATTCCTCTTTACACAACATCTCGAAATCATCCAGCGACCGGGGTCCTCTCCTCTGCACTCCTCCTGGGTCCTCTCAATTTAACCAGGGAATTTTTTGTTTAGAGTCACTTTCATATCGTAACAATAGTAACAATGCAAGTTGTAAAAGCAACAACCGCAAGGCAACATGCATCAGTTTCCTTTTGATAAGTCTTACCTGTAGCTAAATTATCAAAAAGGATGAAGGAATTGTTTGATACAGACACCAAAAATACCGTCAAATATTCAAATACAAATTCGTAAATATTTTGACAGAGACTCAAATTGAAAGGGCTGTACACATGCATGAACAAATCATGTGGGGAAGTGCAAACATTTAAAATTATGACACATTCCAAATATCTATGTACCTCACCATATTATTACATACAGACGCCAAACTGCTGACAATGATCACGGCTGCAAATTGCAATTAGCATGGTCGGCTAAGCGCACTTAGGAGGCGCACCTCAGTCGCACCCACTGGCAATTAATAGAGCCACTGTGTGCCAAGTCAAAGTTTTTTCATGTCTCCCTTTTCATCTGCTGGCACAGCCTGCATTTTATATATCACCAAGAGCCACATTTCAACAGAAATAATGGATGCATCCCATATCTTCTCCTATAATGTTTCACAAGATGGGAGAATACAGAAAGAAGGATCTTCGACCATTCCTCTTTGTACAATCTCTCTAAATTATCCAGCGACCTGGGTCCTCTCCTCTGCACTCTCCTCTTCAGCTCACTCCACAGGTTTTCAATGGGGTTGAGGTCTGGGGACTGAGATGGCCATGGGAGGAGCTTGATTCTGTGTCTGGTGAACCATTTCTGTGTAGATTTGGCCACATGTTTAGGGTCATTATCTTGCTGAATGACCCAGTGATGACCCATCTTCAGCTTTCGGGCAGAGACCACCTGATTTTTATTTAAAAAGCATTCATGATGCCATGCACCCTAACAAGGTTCCCAGGGCCTCTAGAAGAGAAACAGGCCCACAGCATCATCGATCCTCCCCCGTACTTCACAATGGGCATGAGGTGCTTTTCTGCATACTCATCTTTTGTGTTCCGCCAGACCCACTTAGAGTGTCTGTTGCCAAAGAGCTCTATCTTGGTCTCATCTGACCAAAGCACACGTTCCCGGTTGAAGTCTAAGTACCGCTCAGCAAACTTTAGACGTTTGCGTTTATGATTGTGAGTGAGAAAAAGTTTTTTGCAATTCTTTAACAGTGAGCTTTGGAGAACGTTTTATTTCTCTTACCATCCTCCTCACTGTGCGTGGTGGCAAAATGACCTTGCGCCATCGTCCAGGCTTGTTTACCACTATTCCAGTTGTTTAAAACTTCTTAATGATTCCTCTGACAGTATATATGGGCAGGTGCAGGCGAGTGGCTATTTTCTTGTAGCCATTGCCTGACTTGTGAAGGTCGACACACATGACTTGAATGGTGTGTTCCTTTGTCTTTCCCATGTTGAAGAGTGGATAAGAGAAATGGCCTCTGTGTCACGTCATATTTATACCCTAGGAAAACAGGAAGTGATGAATTACTAATTAAATGTTCCTAGATACTCTGATCAACTTTGTAAACTACTGTAGAAATGACAGTAATACTTCAATTACATTTATTTCCTAGAAATTGTTAGGGGTACCAATAATTGTGGAACAGGTGATTTTATGAAAAATAATTATTTCTTAGTCAGGGATTTTTTTACCCCTTAAAATTCACTTGAGTTGAAGGTTACATTTTTCGACATCCAAATTTATTTTAAGGCTTTTAACACATCTTAACCAGGGGTGCCAATAATCATGGAGGGAGCTATATGTACCGTATCTGTGTCCATAAGTGAGCACGCGTGCGCGTGTGTGTGTGTGTTCCTGTCAATATGTGAGCATCTGTGAGTGGTTGTGCATGCATGTATATGAGTCGGAGTGTTTGTGCGCGTGTGCGTGCATATTTGTGCATCTATTCATAAAAACATATTTGTGGAGAGGGTACATGCTTGAGCATGTCCATTCAGAATCTCATTCTTGCCTTGAACTAGATGGCCCTGCTTTTTAGATGAAAAACATGAGCTCATGATAAGATAATCATTTTAGAAGAAAAGGTCAAAACAACTATTCTCATGGCGAATGAGACTGAAAATGGCGATATTTATCAACAGACATAATCAGAGCTTTCACAACATATTCTTTGAGGATAAAAGCGCATCAATTCTGAACTGCGACAAGGAGGAGTGAAGGAAAAAAATGTATTAACCTTGTGAAAATGCTGTGTAGCTTGACAGCTCATGTCACACTCAGGTGCTTAACTTGACTTTTTTCTTTTCTTTTTTCTGCTGCCTTCATTTGGCCTTGACACTCCTTTTTTGTCGCACGGAGGAAACTTGGCAAACTGAATAAAAGGCTGCAATGCTCCATAAACCTTTTAAAACCAGTTCATAATCCATCATGACTTTTAAATGCATGATTGATTTCTGCCAGAAGTTTGAATCAGTTATTTAAATCATTCAGTTGGACACTGACAAATGGTTACCTCCTGTACCCACTCGTGATTCAGCATTTTAAGTAATTGATGAAGGGTCAAAGACTATGTTCTATCCTGGTTGGGCTTATTTGTATTTATTTATTTATTTATTTATTTATCTATGTAGTTAGTTAGTTATTTCCAGACAGAGCTGAATAGCCTGTTGGTTTATCCAATACAGGGATCGAGTAGTGTTCAGTGATGATTGTACACCACCATTTTCAAATAAAAGGAATGCTAATGTATTATTTCTCTATTTTTTTGGTGAAAATATATTGAAAATACTATTATAGGCAATGGGAACAAAAAAAAAAACATTCCCACGAGTATATTGAGGTAAAAATATGGGCAATAAACAAAAACACTGAAAACGTCCATTTTTTTTAAATCAACCGAAAGGTGTCGCAAATTTTTTTTTTTCAACCTTGCATAGCCTGAATGCATGTTTGAAGGCTCATTCCATGATTACTGATGCTCAAAAATTTGTTTAAACCGGTCTGAGGCAACTTTATTCTGCAAAATTACCTCTGATGGTCAGCTGTTGCAGTACAGAAGGTGACATGAGCTTTAAGCAGTGCCACATTGTTAAACATGAGAGCACGATAGAAGGAGCTCTCACAGATTGTTCATGGCCGCATTGTGGCCTTACATAAATGCCGCCATGGCACAGTGATGAACACCAAAGACTGCTTTGCTGACAACTAGTAGCTACTAGCTAAAAACCTTGCAATAGAGGTACAAAACGGAAGTTAAGTACATCTGATGTTTGTTATCTGTTTATGACAAGTTAAAAAAAAACATAAATCAGCCGTTGACAGCATGACGCGGTGATGATATTAATAGCACCAGAAGTGTAGAGATGAAAGTATCAAGATCAACTATTTCTATTTGCATCAAAAAAAGACTTGTGTTTGCTGAGAAATTCAGGATTGGATACAATGGACTGGGAACAAGTCGTTTGGACCAATGAATCAAAATTTGAATTTTTTTTACCCGAACACAGAACCTATGTGTACCGTAGAATTTGAGAACATTTCAAAAATGACTGTTTAACCCCTTGAGTAAAACTTGGAGGCGGTATATTATGATTGGGATTCAGTCTGCTAAAAAGGAGCTGGCGATCTCATAAAAATCGATAAGATCTTGGATCACAGGATCACAAAATCTTGTGAGGCACACACTGCCAGCTGGAAAGAGACTGATTAGTGGGGGATATTACTATTCTCACCAGCATTGTATAACATACAATATTATATGAAATACATACTGTACTTGCATAGTACTTGGATTCTGATTTATCTTCATTTTGTTAAGTGTATAATCTTCACTGAACACTACTGTATTGTCACAACCCTCGTGTGAATCCCTTGTGTGTCTCTACACATTTCAGCAGCTTGCGATTCTATTAGGTGTATGGTGTTGTCATTAGTTTACATTTTATGTGTCTTTCCCCGTTCAACTTATTCTCATCACACTTGTGTCTCCTAATGACTGTGTGAGAGTATTTATCTAGTCTATGTGCAAGTAGCTGGATGGTAAAGTCGAAAGGGTACTGGAATTCCTGTCATATGTTTACTGGTAAAACTTTTATTTCTTTTATTTTGGCTAATGTAACTAGTATTTTAGTGACAGCCTTTTCTCTTGTGACAGCCTTTTCTCTTATAAGTTTTTATTGTCGTTAATTAATTGAAACAAGCCTCCAGTTCAAATCAGGGTGTAAGTTATCTCAATTCAAGCCAATTCATCGACTGAACAAGAACAAGCTTCCAATCCATGGCCTAAGTCCTATATCCAGGACTTAGACCGAGTTCTTGTTAACATATCCGAGTTCGTTCTCCTTGTCCAGTTTGTCCGGGACAACTGATCCGGGTCCAGGACTGGGACCATGTTCCTTTAAAACAACCTCATCCTCTGAAGCAGTTCAGTGCTTGCAAAGTCTGTAATACAAGGCAGCATCCCGGAAGCTGCTGGCAGTTGATTGCAGCACAGCTTAGCCAATAAAATCTATGCTGAACTGTCTATCAATATTCTGGGGTTCCTCCCCCACTATACCCTCCATGTTTCCTTTCCCATCGTGTACCATATTTCTTTCAATGCTTTCAATAGATCACCAGTTGGACTGCATACCTGACTCTGCCCTTAATTCCTGATCTGGACCATCACAGATATATATATATGTGTGTGTGTGTGTGTGTGTGTGTGTGCGTGCGTGCGTGTGTGCGTGTGTGTGTGTATATATATTTTTAGCTCTCTCAATAGGTTGTGAAAACTTTGTAAAAGGTGAAGGCCACTGAATGTTTCAGGCTGAACTTACTGAAAATGTATTGATGGGAGTTCCTGCTCCACATTAGGTATTGTGATGTTAAATGGACCCTGTCGAATTGTACGTTTTGAGCTACAGGCATAGATCCATGACTGAACCTCCAGTGGGGGGGGAAGCCTTCATGTTCTCGTGTGAATCTGGTCAACAAAGAGCAGCAGAAAACACAGCAACTCGAAACAAATCTCAAAATGTCAAACAAGCCCATTGATGGTTATCAAATAAAGCTAGGCAGTTGACAAATCACAGCCGGTGGGCAGCACCTACATCCCAGTAGTTACAACATCCATAAAACAAATGGACAGGCTCTCTGAGAACAGGGCAGATATAAAGGTTTCATTGAGACCTTGATATGCTGGGCCATCAAGTGTATAAATCCGAAACTCAGAGCTTGAAAAATTGCTATGTTGCAGCCATGTAGCCCTCCATACTACTAAGAATCTTGGAACACATAAATAAGTACACTTTCCAACTCACATAAGCTTGCACTGGAATATCATTTGTTCTGGCATATTGATTGATTCTACACAAACACTTGTATGAATCATGACCTAGTGAGCTGTTTTGTCTCCCGCCTGCCTACGCTCCAATGCTAAAAAATGCTAATTAGCAGTCTGGCAGTGTTACTGAGTATTTTGTATTTTATCATGAAAACCTACCAAAGCAAAAATGAAGTTGTAATTACAGTGAATTAGCATTCCTGCCTGTCACTGGTTGGATATGTTCATGATTAATTTGGGTCTTTGTTTTTGACCAGTATCTCTGCGGGAGGCTAGCGATTTTGGCTTGTCTCATATAAGCTCCAGCATAAGGGGATGACTCTTATTCTGGCTTAAATTCTGCCACGACAGCATAATTGTATGATTGGATTCCACATCAGAGGGAGCGCAATGTCATCTTAAGTAATTCATTCGGCGTAAATCAGATTTGAGAGTCCTTCACAGAGGAAAAATGTAAAATTCCCTGAGTGTATCTGCATGATCTGACTCCAGCTGTGCCAGTAAAATTTCTTTCTGCCTGGATCCAGACTTTAAATGTGTGTGAAACGCAGTTCTGTGGGTGACATTATGGCTCCGATTCCCGCGCATTCAATCAGAGATGGCCTCCATGCTGAGCCTGTAACTGTGGTATAGGAGTTTACATTGCTTCGGTTAGGGCAATATGAAGGTGACCTCCCCTTTCTCAGTAAAGGTGTGGAACATCATATGCAGCCAGCTCATCAGCTAATGTGCCTTTCCTCTCCGCGATGTTAGGTGTTAATGACCTCTTACCCCACCTTGGCATGATGTCATTCCAGAAAGTAATCACGCTAGCTCAGTAATAATGCTCTATATCAAATAGCATCAATGTGGTATGATGCCAATACTATGTAACTTTATTAACACGTGAGTTTTCACATCCGGATGTGTGTGCTAACCTTAGTCTCTCCTTTCTCATTTATCTGGTTGCTAAAAAACGCTGAATAAACTCCTCAAGGAGTAGGATCTCAAATATGTGACTGGAATCTTTCAACTGATGGTGAGGTAACAATCACCACTGTTGTAAACATTAGCATTCTTTCACAAAGACTCAGAATTTTGCATAGCATTCTACAATTTGCCATTCAAAGGGTTAATCCTTTTTCTCTGTCTCACCTTTGACCCTCTCACAGGTTTTGGGATGACCACCCCAGCGACTGTGGCAGGGAAGGTCTTCCTCATTTTCTACGGGATGCTAGGCTGCGCGGGCACCATCCTGTTCTTTAACCTGTTCCTGGAGCGCATTATCACCCTGTTGGCAGTAGTAATGAGGGCGGTGCAGGAGCGACGTCTGAGGCGTAGCGGCCTCTTCCCGCCGGGCCTCCGGCGGGACTTCGCCGAGTGCTGCTTGCCGGGCTGGAAGCCCTCAGTCTACCATGTGATGCTGATCTTGGGGCTGGCGTCCATCGTGCTTTCCTGCTGCGCCTCAGCCATGTACACCCCAGTGGAGGGCTGGGCCTACATTGACTCGCTCTATTACTGTTTTGTCACCTTTAGCACCATCGGTTTCGGCGACCTGGTGAGCAGCCAGAGTGCCGCCTACGAGTACCAGGGTCTGTACCGGCTCGCCAACTTCCTCTTCATTCTGTCAGGTGTGTGCTGCATCTACTCGCTCTTCAACGTCATCTCCATCGTCATCAAGCAGGTGCTTAACTGGATGATCGGCAAGATGAGCTGCCTGTGCTGCCAGAGGTGCCACAGAGCCAATGCGTTCCTGGGGCGTCGAAATGCCATCCGGCCCGGTGCACGGCTGCGGCAGGCCCGCTTCGTGCGCTCGGGCGACTCGGATGGGCCCTACGACAGCGACACTGACGGCCGCCGCCTCTCCGGGGAGATGATCTCCATGCGGGACCTCACGGCCTCCAACAAGGTCTCCCTGGCCCTCATGCAGAAGCAGCTGTCCGAGTCGGCCAATGGCTATCCACGGACAGTATGCAACAGCTCGCGGCAAAATGGCTTTTCGGGGGGTGTTGGGGCACTCGGCATCATGAACAACCGGCTGGCGGAAACCAGTGACAACAGGTAAAGCCTGGTGAGGCTAACAAAGATTGAGAAGGGGAACGTGGAGAGATGGGGGAATATAGCAGGGCTAATGGCAAGGATGGAAAGTTTACAATGGAACTCTGACAGACTTAAGCATAAAAGAGTTTTTTCTAAAGAAGAATACACAACAATGGATGGCTAACTGACGCACTGGTGTGAAAATCAAGGGAAGTTACAATAACATACTGGCTTCCACTGGGGGTCAGTTCTTTGGTTTATCTGTTTCTCTGTAAACCATCCACTTTATGGCTTGCGCTGGAGGCTAATATTTCACGCAATGGTAGGTGCTGTGAGCCTCACAATGACTTAATGACCGATGGATTTACAATCTGATCTACTGCAGAAATCTGTGTGTTTCTGTGGCACCACACCAGGATGGAAACGTCTGCTTTTATGATCTACGCAAAATGGTATCTGTTTGGGTATCCTGCACTGGTGCCACTTGGGGTACGAAGGATGCTGTCGTACCCCCATATCTTGAGTTTGTTGATATCAAAGTCACAGGAACACATTCTCAGTACTGTGAATCAGCATTCGCAGCTGTCATTTGGAGCTGCGCACCTTTTGTGCTTGTGAATTCAAGATCAACACCTTAAGCGTGGCAGTGCTGGCAAGTTCTCAGTGTAATGACAGATGGATCAGAATATTATATCACTTTTCTTTCCTTTGAAAGAAGTAAAATATCATTTTTTTAAAATAAAGATTTACAAAAGGATTATACATTTGGGGAAAACTTTGGGTGGTTTTTATTACTGATTTAACCATATAGCACACTCATTTTGACTTTCAATACTATGCATTGGCTTTCTTTTAATTGGAAAATGATAATTGCTCTTTAGTTCGTGGATAATTTTAGGTACAATATATTCTGTGAATGTCATGACTTTAAGACAAGTTAAAAGATGGATGATGTATTATGGATTGCATTTGCATGCAACGACACGAACAGTCAACAAGTCTATGGATCACACTGAATTGTCGGTTTGAAGCTTGACAGTTATTTATGGTGGAGATCTTTATTTAATTTGGAATGTGATGACAAATGTGTCAGAAGTAGCCATTTTCTAGACTTTTTGAGTATTTGTTTTTAAAGGGCAAAGGAGAGCTTTTCGAATGACTGAATATGAATAGTTATCAAGTAGTGCCAAGCATCTAATTCTCAACATGCAGCCAGCGCATAAGTATTGGCATCCCCCACCTGCCAAAAAAAAAAAAAAAATGCTGTGTTCTTAACAGCAAAGTTGATCATTCGTATGTGAAGTTCAAACATATGGGAAAACTAAATAATTTCATTTCTATTCATTTTTATCTTGTTTAAACGTTTTTCCTTAAATTACCTCATTTTATTAAGGCTTAAAAATTCTTGGCACCCCTGTTTAACATGTTTTGCTATCACTCCTGGCAAAGGCGAGAGCTTTCTTTTTGAATAATCTATGCGGTTTGTAAAAATCATTTGGAGGGATTTTCTTACTTTATTTCCATAGATGTGTGCATTTGGACATAATTATGTTAGGGAAAATGTCCCTAAGGTACCTCGGCTTCCTGGCAGAGATGGTCAGATTTTCTGGCAAAATGTTTACTATTTGATCACATTCATCTTGATATTGAGCTTGTTCTTCAAAAAAGGTGTTTGTTTGTTCGTTTGTTTGTTTGTTTTTTGCTTTTTGCTCATATGCCATTTTTGCGGCCTTTGTGTCAGATCTTCTGTAAAAATGCTTGTTAAATTGAACCAAAAAACTTACTCCCCTAGACCAATGGTAGAAAAAAACTTTCCAAAACATGAATGACCACACCATTTTTTGGCCGCTGGTATGAAGCATTTCCTCTCATAGATGAATTCCTGTTTTGCCACCAGAGATGGTGATGGTGTGCTTCATTGGGTAAAATTTTGGTCTGAGTATCTGATAATGGAGTTCCCCTTCAGTTACAATTCTTACGAACTCCAGATGTTTGGTTTTTGTGTCTAGTGCTTTGTGAGGGCCTTCTTTTTGCAGCATTTACTGGGAGTTTGTGGTCAATATGATGGCATACTAATGTTGTTTTAGACCAGGGGTCCTCACTTTTACCCAGAAAGAGCTGGTGTGGATGTAAGCTTTCATTCCAACCAATCGGTTACTCACTTGGTTCTACTAATGAACCTTTGAAGTCTTTGCCAAAGACCTAGACCTAGTAGAATCAGGCATGCAACTGCTTTGTTCAAATGAAAGCTTGCACCCACACCGGCCATTCCTGGATAAGATTTAGGAGGCTGATCCCATCATGCACCAAATTCTGACAATTTCTGAATTTTAATTCTTTGTTGCTTCTCAAATCATCTTAGCCCTGTGCTCTTGCAGCCTTTCCCTCATCCAGATGCAATTTTGGAACATCTTAATTTTCGTTACATTTTAGCCCTTAAATGGTATGGTTAAATGTTTGGGGTTTTTAGAACCCATTACTGGACTTGTGAAGATCATTTATCATCATTGGGTAAATCACTGGCTTTTTTAATTGTCTGATGGATGATAAGGACATTTTGAATGCTTGTTACCTCTTTTTCGCCATAGTGATACAAAAAGTAATGGAATGACGCAATGTAGTTCCTTCAGATGGAGCTGAGGAAGAATTATATTGCCAATTTATCTTTGATTTCAATTGCAATATTTTTTGGCTGTACCAGTGATAATGACTGGTAACAGTCACCAAAAAATAGCTGACAGTGCGTTTCACATATGTTTGAACATGATGTATAGATTGTTCTCTGCACTGTTTATTATATTAAGCCTTTTTTCTTCGTATTCATCAAAGATTCCAGTAATATTCATTAGCATATGAACGTGAAATTTATCTGTACTTAAATATTTAAAATTTCTTATTCTTGCAGTCGACTGTTCCCGCAAATTCCATGATAAATGCAAGTAGTAAACAAACATTCCAGGAAACAAAAGTCAAATGCAGGTTGTTCAAAGGCATATTTCATGACAGGATTATGGCCTCTAGTCTGATGTGCGAAGACGGAGAAGCTCATTTTCTGAATGCCCTCCACAGAAATATTCACTATAATATGAACACTTTTACACAAATCCATTAGGCGAAAATTTATGACTGGTAGCTTAGAGGCTTCAGACGTAGAGATTGGTGCGGATTCTGAAACGGTGAAGTATTTTCCTCTCGAGAGAGCAAAAGATTGGGAGAAAAGAGAGGAAGGCAGTGAGATCAAGCGTGGAGCACAGAGGAATGAAGACTGAGAGTTTAGAGGCCCGGTCTTGCGAGAGTGCGAACATTCGTCTTATCGGCTCAAAACACAAGCCTTATTGGGGGAAGAGATTTACGACTTCAGCGCAGTCAATGCGCTGGCTAACCGTTCACCACCCTGTGATCTTACAAGGGCAATTATTGAAAGGCAAAAATAAACGCAACAGAGGAACAGAATGGACGAGACAGAGAAGATGACGGAGAGCATTTGCAGACCTCCTTGGCTTTTGAATGACTTGTGACACTCGCCATTGTTACAGACAGAGGGATGCCGTGTGGGAGAGAGACAGGATTAATTGCTACATGCACAGTTGGTTTGTGAGGTGAAAATAGGGAGATAAGCCAGGGTAATCAGGCAGAAACATTACGGGCAGAGCGGGGAGAATTGTGGCGTCTGGTTGGAAGAGTAAATTAGGAATCCGTGTTTGTGAAAATTCCTGCTGTAATGAGGATTTTGTCTTAATTAAGGAGTCAGATTTTGCAACTCTGCATCACCGGTTTAGCAGTGTAATAGAATAATCTCATTTTTGATCACCAGGAGAATGTCAGTGGGTCCAGGGTCCGGGGTGTGTCTTTGATCTGTCTCGGCGCAGATTTATGTCAGAATCCCCGTACCTTCAAACCTATACTCTCTAGTCGTATGAGAGGCTATTTTTTTCTGCAGTGTGGAGAAAGGATGAGTGCAGAGAAAGAAAACGTGCGAGGGCGAGGAAGAGATTGAAAGAGAGAAACAAATAGTGAGGGAATAGGATTGAGAGACAAGAGCAACTTGTGATTGAAAGACATTTTTTGCTCTTGTAAGGCAAGTCAGGCCGAGAGAGAAGAGGAAATGTGAACATGGGGAGAGAGATAGTGAGAGAGAGAGAGAGGGAGGGAGGGAGGGACGGAGAGATGAAAAGAATGCAGAAGAGAAGAAAGGGTAGTCTGAGCTGTAAGACAGTAGAAGTTCTATGTTTGACTGAGATTAGAGCAGGACTTCCCTTCAGTGCAAATGAGATTTGGATCTTGGAACGATATCCCAACACTAGCTTTCCCGTCCCCCTGTTCTGCCCACACCCCCCGCCAGGCAGTGGTCTGCCTCCCTCGTATTTGTCTGATGTTGCTCTCGCATCCTGCTATCCCAGAATGCACCGGAGTGCTTCCCTCTATTGCAGTCATCAAACGCGCAGCCCTGTATATACCCAACCTCATTGTATATAACAGCAAAGCATCGCTGCAGGATTTCCAAAATTAGATTATCAAATTTTTTCTATCCTGTATTACCTGCAGTTAGACTGTGATTTTCATTTCCTATTCTTGCGACAAAGGAAGTATGAAAAAGCCCAAGACTCAGGTAGTTGAAACTTCAGGCTTGATATAGTTTCATGCATGTAACTGTAAAGCCATATAAGACATATATACAGTAAATAGGTGTATATACTACTGAGATATCTTCTGGTATATTTTTCTATACATAGATGTTAAAGTAAAGAAGAAAATGGTTGGAAAAGCGTAACCACTCTGTTCTGTGAAGAAAAATGGCTGTATGGGACAGTAGCCATGAACTCTGGAGTCTGTGATAATGAATAGCTAATGAGCTTTTATCCGTATGGAGGTTGCCTGCAATGTCATTACATGGTGCTGTGAACAACAATTGGAAAAAAATCCTGACAATAAATCTCTTGTCACTGAAAGAGAGATGGAAGGCTGAGGCTGTTGAGGCCCTGGGAATTTGTTATAGCCATTCAATTGATTGATTCACAGTTCTATCGGTTTATTGTGAATTATAAGATGGCTGGTGCATATGAAAGTAAGTCTAATTTTGAGCAGAGGGAAGCATCAAATATTAATGAGAAGACAGATATATTGGTTTATTTATTTTAATTTTGTTTCTCATGTTGCCAGTGTTAAAGCTTCTCTGAGGAGAAACATTGGTTGCAGTTTTGTCCTTTCTATAGAAAGGAGGAAAGTTGCAGCAGCGGCTTCATGAAGCCTTCATTAGTGAAGTACCATGGACGCTAATTCATTATTATCTGTGAATTAGTGTCCATAGGACATTGGAGGGGACTAACTCATGAGTTGTGTAAAAATGGACGCTTGCCTATCTTAATTTTGATCCTGTTTTCCAAATGTCTAAATGTTTTGGGAATACATTTTTGGAAAATGAGGGCTTCATTTGAAAAATGTTGAGTGTCTTGTGGAGGGACATTTATATTTTTTGTTTTGTGCTCTGTATGTGTCATTTATTCATTAGAAATGACGTATTTTATGAAAAGCTCGTTACTCCCCCAGTGATCAAGCTAGACCATGTTGAATTAGGATTTAATCAAAGGGAAGTTGTTGGTTGATGTGTTTATGGGACGTCTTTCACATATTTACTGCCTAGACAGTGAGATGCTGTATAAAAGGACCTACATTTGAAAACAGCTGATCCAGAGAATGAGGTTGCCTGCTTGTGTGTTTTCAGCCATTTTACAGGAATCTGAGCAAGACAAAGTGGTATTAATATATAAATATATATTAAAAAAAAACATTTATGCACCTCATCAGAGTCCAATAGTCAAATTATTGCATATGACCATAGATTGAGATTTTAGAAAACCGATATTAGGTATAAAAACTATATTTTTTAATGACCTGTTAATGCATTAAGCTAGCATAACATTAGGGGATTTAAATTGTATTTAGAGTTAGGTTTGTTAAATGTAAATGTATGTATGCATGGCTTGGTCTTCTCTTGCCTTACATTTTCCTTGCGTACACACACACACACACACACACACAAATTCACTTAGCCAAAACAAGAAAATGTATAGCTACTGTATTCTGTACTATAAAATCCTTTTTTGCATTTTGCAAAATATATCTCCATTGATTGCAATGGATCAAATAATCCAAGTGTCCTCTGTTTCTGCAGCTTAAGCAGTTAGGAGGTTAAGGAAAATGTGTACATTCATGATCAGTATCAGTGCTTCTGGAGGGGAATACCATCTATTACCATATTCTGCGACGCCACCAAACACGTTTCGTTAGGATTATACACAACAACAGAAAAGCCAGCCTCGATCAAACAGAACTTCACCCTGGTCTGAGGCCTTAGCAGATTATGGTTTTATATTCTGGGCTTTTCTTTTTCAAATTGCGATTTTCCAAACTCATCTCATGGAAAATTCCTCAAAGGAGAATTATCTGTACTGGCTGTTCCATGGAAAATGGGATTAAGATGAGTCATGAGATGAATGGAAATTTAATATGGATGGAATTTTCCAGATTTCACGACTGGTCATAGGGTGGCATGTGAACCATGGTTGGAGAATCACCCACCCCAAGTTGGGGTCAGTGGGAGTTAGACTCCATTAGCGGGCGCATTAGATTGGTCCATTCTGAGTACCAAGGGTTGCCAATAGTCCAGTAGTTATCTGTTCAGGAGTTACTAGGATAACAGTATGTTTTTTTTTTTTTGTCTGTGTGAAAATCTTCTGTACCAGTCAAAAGTGTGGACACACTTCACTTGCGCTACACAATGCCCTCCACTAATATTGACACCCTGGGTAAGTATGGATTAATTAATGGATTAATTTTTATCTTTTTTTCCCCCGCTTGGTGTTTAATTTAAAATTTAACAAAAACGTGACCGTTAATGGAAACCAAGTTATTGAAAGAAAGTAATAATTACCTCCGTTAAAGAAATATTTCTGTCTTAAAACTATTTGTGCCACAATGATCAAATCTCTTGCAGTGCCATACTTTTTGCAGCCTCCCCTTGCCAAAATAACAGCGTCTTCTCTGTTATAGTGTAATGAGGTGGCCATAGCAAAGATTCTGAAGCCATTCCTCCAGACAGAATCTCTCCATATTTTTAGCTCCACTTTTATTGACTCATGCGAATTTAGTCTCGCAGGTTTTGCCTTTGGTGTAGGAGGAGGGACTGGGTTGGCCACGGAAAAACCTTGATTCTGTGGTTGTTTAACAATGCATGTGTGACACCTCATATTAATACCCCACGGGAAAACAAGGGAATTGTTGACAGTTGAAGTTTTCTGATTATTACGAACTTACTTTTGGGAATATATTTTATAAAGATTTTTCTTGTAAGGTAATCAGGTTGGGACACACATTTTTTGAGAAACAATGTTTGTTTTAAGATAAGATTTTTTTATAAATTCAATCATCTTCTTTCAATTCTTGGTTTGACTACTGTTAATACCTTGAAGGAAAATTGGGACGATTATGAGCAACCACACATTTACAGTCGATTTAGCTCATATTTATGATGGGTGTTAACATAAGTGGAGGGTAATGTAGTACTGTACAGTAAAACTGAAGTGGTATAATTTCTGAAAAAATCAATTGAAAATATATCAGGAAAGAGATAAATTGCCAGAGGATATTCATTTAAATTAAGAGTCATTTACTCTGCAAAATAATCTCTAAAATTTGGGAATTCTTAAAGAAGCCATATTCAGAAAAATAAACAGTTGAATCGGTTTTGGACTTATTGGAAAAGGTCAATGAAAAGTGTACCACAGGTGGTGCATTTCTTTGGGAACTTCTGCTGCTATGTTAGCGTGAACTCCCACAACCATATCACCGCCCTCGTAGAAAAGCCATGTGAGCATTCTCAACAGCCATTTCTACCCAAAAGCAGGAAAAGCTGGGATGATGTTTTTCATTAAAATGAAAACTGAAAGCAGTGTAAAGAAAATTATATTTGGCCTGTGTTATATTGAAAATAATAGAACAGCAAATTATTTTATGTTCACCATGAGTTTTGTTGAATTTCAAAAAAAAATTTTTTTTTTTGATTCTTGCTACTTATTTCAAAAAAAGTTGGGACAGTAAAGTAGTTACCACTTTGTAATGTTGCTGTTCATTTACACAACATTTAATCAACGTTTAGGAACTGAAAATACCGTGCGAATAAGTGTTTTGTATTTAATTTTCTGCCATTCTTTCAGTACAGGGTCTTTGTTATTCCATCTTGTGTTCCAAAATACTAGCATATTAGTATCCGAGAGCTTGTTTAAACCTTGTGATCAGAAGGCGAAACCGGCGTGTGTGCAATTGCCGGGCTGGGTACCTATTTGTATAATCTTCGCGGTGCTCTCAGCAATGGGCTAATCAGGATTTCTCGACACTGTTCAGTGCATGATACGGGTTTAGTAGCTGTTCTATAAATATATCATGGATTTCCAGATCAAAAATGAGCTATAAAATGAATATGACACACATTCTCTGTTGGGGACAAGTCAGGACTGCAGGCAGGCAAGTCTAGCACTTGCAGCCTCTTCTTATGCGGCCATGTTTCTGAAGTGCACTCGGAGTGCGATTTTATGTTGTGTTGTTATAATATGCGCGGGTGTCCTTGAAAAAGATGGTGTCTAGAATACAGCATATGTTGCGCCAAAATCTTGGTGTGCTTTCCGGCATTAATGGAACTTTTGCAGAAATGCAAGTTATGCTTGATTTGTCTAACCACAGGATTTGCTTTCACTGTGTGATGGCTCATTTCAGATGCCTCCAAGCCCAGAGAAGTTAATGTTGCTTCTGGATACTGTAAAAGTAAGGCTTTCTTTTTGCGCAGGAAAGTTTTAACTGCATTTTATGGATGTAACTATGTTCTGTACTAGTTGACAAATGTTTTCCCGAAGTAATCCTGAACCCATTCAATTATAACACATAAAAAATGATGGTTCTTGATGCAGTACTGTCTGAGTGATGTGAGTTCACCAGTGTTCAGCTGAGGCTTTCAATCTCACGCTTTTCGCACAGAAATTCCTCCAAACTCCTTGAATCTTTGTTATGATTATGTTATGCACCTTAGAGGGTGAGATATCCAGATCCCTTCTCATCTTTCTTTGAGGAACACTGTTTTTAAACCTTACAATGATTTGTGCAATTGTGGACAAGTTGGTGATTCTCTGCCTGTCTTTGCCCCTGAATTGCCTCCATCCCAACATTTTTTGGAATGCACTCCAGACTGGAGTAGCAAGATTGGATGTATATTAACAAACAAGATGCAGTCGAACTGACAAAACATTAAACATCTTTTCTCCACACTGTTTGAAATGAAACACAAGTCAAAGTAAAGATAGATATCACTGCTTTCTGATTTTAAGTGCATTTCCCACGTCATCCCTTCTTTTTCTGAGTTTGGTTCGTAGAAGTTTGACAAAGGTTGTTTTACTTTTTTGTGTGAGTCTGAAATAAAAAAAGTATGTAATTCAATTTCTTATTTATTTATTTTTATAGCAAAAATGTGGGTGTTTCCAAACTTTTGACTGCCAATGTGTGTACATTGCTGCCCAGTCATGTGTAATGGTGAACCCATATAGTCCATACCTTGTGTCCTACTTCTGTGGCTTCAATCTGGGCCTGGAGGTGATGGTAACTCTTTGGACTTTAATACCTCTGCAGCATGTCTGGACGGAGTAGCAGGGACGTTCGGGCAGTGCTTACATGTCATGATGCCTTTGTGTTCAGAGCGACAATGTGGCGTTTTCCTTCTAAGACTAGACTCCTGGCCAGTAAGTTGCAGGTTCTTATTCTGAGAAGAGAATGTGTGTCTTTTACTTGAGCAAAGGAAAAAAGAAAACCTTAAAAAGTGAAGTCTGCTTATTGTAGCTCTGGATTCTCATTGCCTTTCTTGAACCCAGGTATTGTTTGTTTTTTTCAACAGTTTAGTAATCTTTTTTTTAATCTCAATCTTGTGATTTCACATAGCTGTTTAGGTCCATTAGTGAGTTTCTGCAGCTTTCCTTGAATTACTTCAGTCATATGATTTCAGACCTAAAGTTTAATCATATTGTAATTCAAACCCGTTACTTGACTTTTGTTTGGCTCTTTGATTGATCAATCTTACTTTGATCAGAATTGGGTTATACTTTAAAGCCACTGGCTCTTCCGTTAGAAAAAATAAAATCCATCATTATGTCTGTTTTACCTTGCAAATTCTGTAAGTTCTATCACTGGTTGCTGGAGCTGTGAGTGCATGACTTAGGCCTACTGGTTGTTGGAAGACAGCACTGGCTGTAAATACCTGTACACCATCGTAATGAATACTGTTAACTCAAGACTTCTTGTGGATGAGGCTGTTTATATAATCCACCAAGATCGCTGAAACAGGGTGTAGAAAGACTGTGACGGCATCACATTGATGCCAAACCGGAGCAGAGCTCCATTCGTTTATATGGCTCGTTTTATCTCGGTTCTGTGGACGCATCACAGTCCATCTTCGACATCTTTAACGACACTTTGTGAACTCTGTGATCCTTCATGCACTAGCTCTGCCCTCAGAATGACGTCATCAGCACTGTTACTGTCCTTTGTCCCTGTCGTTGTTCGATCTGAGTCACTACCTGAACTGAGTTGCTCATGCGCGCCGTTGCTGTCCGATCTGTTGATGTGCGCACGCGTACTGTACGTAACTGGTTCACCGCACAGATAGTCCCCCCACCCCCACTTTAAATTTCAGTAATTTGCTTGGTCACAACCACAAATTAATGTGGAAAGACAATTGTAATAATTTTGTGGATGTGGATTTCACTTGCCAGCAGTAGCTTTTATGCTACCATAGTATTGACTTAGATAGCTAGCTAATGTTGCAAACAAACCCTACCTTTTTTACATCATCTCAGCCCCAGAGGTGATGAAGGGTTTGTAATAATTAAGCCCAAAACTCGCGCTTCTTAAATTTTATAACTCGGGCTCACAATTTTGAGATCCTGTTTATCCCATAAATGCCGGGGGGGGGGGGGGGGGGGGGGGCTTTAGCTCTTAATTGGCTGTCTATTCAAGCTAATAGGATGAATAATTTGCTGGCTAGCATGCTAACACTTTTCACCATAAAATTAAGAAAATTCAAGTTTCCACGATAACAGTTACACCTGTTACTACTCACTCTAATGGTGAAAAGCATTTGCATGCTAGCTAGTGAATTATTCAGTTATTTTGACTTGAATGGACTGTCAATAATTTTAATTATTTATGGGATAAAAATCATTTCATAACAGGGCACTTCTTTGTTTCCAATGATATATGTTCACCAGTGCTAGATAGCAGCTTATGTACTAACTGATCAATTGTACATCCTGATCTCGTAATTACAAGATATTTAACTGAACTATCATTTCCTACCTCAAATGCACAGTTGGTGTTTGGACACAGTATCGGAACATTATGTTGGCCATTACATTCGGGTAGAAATCTTTGAATTAAATTAGAAGTAGATCGTATATCACAAGTCAGCAAATGATTGCATGTTATAGATCACTGGTTCTCAACTCCAGTCTTGGGTACCCACAGAACTATAAATTTGTGTTCCGGCACAGCAGTGGGATGATTCACTTAATCAGCTGATACTAATTGTCATCTCTTAGTTCACTGAGTCAGGTTTCCCCAATAAAGAAGCACTGCCTTCAGACATTAAACTTTCTGATTAAGAACAGCATTTTACAATGACCTTACCTTAAATAGAACAAGTTCCAATAAAAGTAAACTGAAAACTAACTTCACCATGAGGGTCATTTTTTATTGCATGAAGTACCCTAATCCATTAAATCTGAATTAATCTGAATTAAAAATAAGAATAAATATTTTATATTTGGCCCCCTAAGCTTGAGATAATCATGAAAATCTATTTTTAAATAATGAATTGTCACTCTGACCTCAAATTTCAATTTTGTCATCCAGCAAATCCTCTTTAATAGTGTTTCTTAACTCAAAAAGTAGCCAAAGTATCATGTATGATTGCACTAGCCCTGGTTTATCGCTCCTATTTCAACTTGGCACGAGACTGATAATTAGGACTTGATTGGCTCAATCATGTCATTATGGAGCAGGCAGACAAATGTGTAGGGTAGTGGGTCCTCAGGACTGGAGTTGAGAAACACTGTTACAGATTATAAGGCGAAGTATAGTAGGTTTCATGTGAATAAGTATACGCTGGAGTTTAACCAAGAAAGCTTTTAAACATTCATCCCCGCATGAAAATTATTAATTAAAAAAGAAAAAGAAAAAAGCATTGGAGAATTCTAACTGTGTCACACTAAAAACACACTAATACAAAAGTTTGGAGGTGGTGGAAAACCTGGAATTTGCCCTGCTAATCAGTCTCTGTTTTCGTAAGCATGTCTACAAAAATATAATAAATTGGCTGCGGTAAAATGCTCTATAATGGTGCACGAGCGACTCACATACTTAGATTGAGCAGCGACGGTGCGCATCAGCGACTCAGATCGAGTTGTGACTCAGAGTGGGTGATGACAGGCCCCTGCATCGTGCTGTTCCATTGATTTAATGTATGCAAAATGAATTCTGGTTGCAACTTGCACATTTATACCAATGATTGTACTTTTATATTTATGTAATTTAAAGAAGACCCATTAAAAAATTAATTTATTCTACCGATATTTGTCTGATGATTAATTTCACCCACCCCCTTCACTCTTGTCCTCCTTTGAAAAAGGATGTTTGTTAGCGTGACCATCTGCTGCTTGTGACGGTTGTTATGATCCTGGTTAGCTACATTAGCCTGCTAGCTTCTCTTAAGCCCCATCGATCGCTTGATGCTTGTAGCACCTGAGAAAATGTGTTCGCCTGACAAACTCTCTTCTTGTTGCTCATGGAAGGTAAGTTTGCCTGACCTCAGAACATTGCTGCCTTTTATCTCTTTGTGGCCAAAAATGTTTGGCAAGGGAAAGATGGAATTTCTGTTTTGTGTGATTTGTTAAACCCTCACATGTCAAAAATGACACGTAGGCTCACAGTGCTGAGAATAGGCCCTTCAAAGAAATCTAGTCTAAATGGAATCCTCAGGTTTACCGTTCAATATAATAAGGCGAGATATTATTGTAGATTTAAACACCATTGACGCGAAGCCCCCTTGTTTAAGCTCCATTTTGAATAACAGGTTATTCACCCCGCTTGAAAATCTCGAAGGAGAGTCACAGTGACGCTGCAGAGAAACAGTAGGTAATGTAGTTTATCTCTCAGTAATGAGTTAGAGACTTAGCTATTTAGATTTTTGAAGCCTAAGGAATTTTGAATATTGCCGTGTTCATTAACCACGCAAAATTATCCACTTTTTGTCTGCTGCTGAGGATGCCACCAGAGCTGGCGGCTGCCGATACCCGGAGGGAGAGCGACTGCACAGCTGTTTACGAGGGTCTGCTACTGCGCATCAGTGCTGTAATTTTTCTTCCGTGCTTGCTTGCACTCACCCCTGCTGTTCTTTACCGCCTGGTAATGTGAGTGCACGGCTTTGCATCGGCGTAAGATCCCAACTTTGCTTTACAAGAGCAATTCTCATGTGCTCTCTTACGTGACTTATGTTTAATGGCATACAAGAGCTGTGTGAACCGGGCTTTACCGATTCACAAATATGTGCCCTCATGCCACAATGACATTACCTCCGGGCTCCCTGGACTGCCCTGTTAGCCAGCAAGGTGGTTGCAGTGCTACTTGTTACAGCGTTATTCCTTGTAATTATTTTTAGTAATTTTAAGAACTTGTTCTGGGTAGGCACTAATGGTTATGATTCTCAAGACAACATAAATAACCACAGGTATAGGTTGCTATAATAGAGTTGTTTGTGATTTTCGGGTTTACAGACAACCATAAAACTAGAAAACAGAGATTGTAATTTAATAGACATAGTGCAATGGCTGCATAGCAATTGACCTCTTGAATTTCAGACTGGATACTTTTAGTTTAAGCTCTTAATCCTACAGATGAGCATGGCTTGAATCTACACCATTGCATTATAGTGCTACCACCTTAAATCAGAAAAAAACGTGAGTGACAAATTGAAACCGCAAGAAGTGATTTGTAATTTATCCTTGATCTGTAAGACATTGAAAAAAATACAATGCCACATTATTTGATCTTTCACAGTCTGAATTTATTTTATATTTCAAATTAAAAGCATTTCAATTTCGATTCATGCGACACAATTCAAAAGAAGTTGTGGCAGTGAAGCATATGCCTCTTTTCAAAGAAGTCTTAATGTCTGCAGCAAAAGGGGGTCTTCATTGTTGCATTTTGCATTTCTAAATGAGCCACATGTCTTTTATTGTAGACAAGTTCAGGCTGCAAGTTGGGCAGTCCAGCACCTGCACCCTCTTCTTATTCAGCCATGGTGTTTGTCATTCGTGCAGAAAGTTGTCATACTTAAACATGTATGGTCATCATCCTTAGAGCAGATTAAATCTTTAAAGCAGCATAGCATGTTGCTCCAAAATCTTAGTGTATTTTACAGGATGAATAGTGTCTTCATAGAAGTGCAAGGTACCCTCGCCAAGGGCACTCACACAACCTGAACGTTATACCACGATAGAGCATGTTTTGGGACTTGTCGCAGGTAACAGTCTGGTTGGCCCTTTTCTTTTTTAGTCCAAAGCACACAGTATTCTTGTTTTTTTTTTTTTTTCTTCCAAAAAACATCTACAATATTGATTCGTTTGACCATATTACATACATATTTCCACTGTGTGGTGGTCCATGCAGAGGCATCTTAGCCCAAAGAAGTCAGCAATGCTTCTGGACAACACTAGGCATTCTTTTTCCACAGGAAGGTTTTGTAGATGTACATATTGCAGTACTTGGAAAAAGGTTTGCCAAAGTAATCCTGAGCCCGTGTCATTACATTACTTATTAAGGATGTGTCTTGATGCAGCGCTGTGTGAGTGATCAGACATTACGGTATTCAGCATAGGTTTGTACTTTTGCCCTGAACTCATAGAAATTTCTCCAGATTCCACGAATATTTAAATTATGTTAGGCACCGTAGAGGGCGAAATATCCAAATCCTTTCCTATCTTTCTTTTCCAGATTCCATGAGTCTTTAAATTATATTATGCGCCATGGAGGGTGAAATATCCAAATCTATTCCTATCTGTCTTTGAGGGACATTGTTTTTGATTCTTTCAGTTATTTTCTTATGCATTTCAAAATAACAATCCTCAGGCCATCTTTACTTCTGGGGTATTAGAACTTTCCTGGATGCTACTTTGAGCCAAATCACGATTACAATCAGGCTTGAATGGCAGGAGTGGATGTTTGTTTACAAATAAAATGAAGTTGATTAGACAAAATATTGAATATCTTGTCTTCACACTGCCTGTAATGAAATACTAGTCAACCTAAATTTAGAAATCACTACTCTCTTTTTTAAACTTACATTTTCGTTACCGTCCCAACTTTTGTCTTTCTTTTTGGAGTTGTATCTTTGTAATGTTTCATTTGTGACACCCTCCCCGAAAAAATGTTGTTGTTTCTTCCGGGGACCTCGATGTTCACTTTTCCATTGCAAGTGGTGTTCTTTAGCGCATTTCCGTTGTTTGAATTTGAATTGTAAATAAGATATCATGACCAAGTTAATTACCGCAGAACTGTAGTCGAAAGCAAACTCTGTGAACTGCCGCCTTCATTACCCTTAGTTAACTCGAACCTCTTCCCCGATGGGGTTTGAGGAAGCACTCAGATGATGGCTAAATTTGTCTCTGGCTGCATTTCTAATGATCTGCCCCTACCCCTCTTGACACTGATTCCCCCCTCCCGTTTCACCCTGCAGGCCTTACTTCTTAAGGCCTCCTCGGCAAAGCCTCTGATGCTCATTTTGTCTGAGCGGTACAGCTGAAATAGGGCCAGCTCTGAATTTCAAACGACCGTGCGGCGCTCCTCTGAGATTTCATCGGTGTCAGAATCGCGCACACGACACTCCAGGCGGGAAGTGACAAGTTTTCTCCCGGTATTGGGACTGACGGAGAGACGCAAACAGCAGCTCTCTGAATTCTACATCTTCCTCACTCTGTAATCACTGAACGAGACACATTCACACATGCGCACAGCTAATCAGAAAAACCAAGCACAGACGCTCTCATGCTTAATAACCATCATATCACTTCCCACAGCATGTATTCAGAATATGCGTTCACAATCGCGCTTTCAGACGCACGCATACACACACATATGCTGTTTGTTCACACCCACATGCTGTGTAGGAACACACATATACATATCCTCCCTCTCTCTGACCAGCAAGGTATAATCACATTCCGATAGCCATAAACAATAAATTATTTATGGGCGGTCACTGAAAAAAAAATGTAAAAAATGCAAACAAGAAAACAAAGGCTGCCTTTTGCTTAAGTGTTCCGTTAAGAGTGTGAAAGCACAGCTGGAAGTGTCATTCATCCTCACTCGTGAATTTCACCGAATGCCCAGATGGTAAGCTTCTCGGTATCAGCTTCCCTCGGCAACTGTCTAAACCAGCGCTCTTTCTCCCACGCTCCAACAATTCGCCAACGATGGTGGCCATTAGCAGATCCGAGCGCATACAGAGGCGTAGCGACGCTAGCATTCCTCTGCCGTGCCCAATGCGGCGTGATGTAGTGAGTGAGCCCCAGGGGCCCGTAGAGTACCGTAGTTTGTTCACCAGGGCAGCTACTGTATATTACCATTCCCTGGGGACCTATTTTCATTCATGGTGTCGAAGAGACAGATTAATGTCATACTGCATTTTCATAAAGAGAATATAAAGATTGGATTAGCTATAGTGTATCCCTACTGCCCTGACCACAGTTTCACACTGCTGCCATGATCAGTGCTCTAAATGGCTATTACGATGATGTATTCTGCTGTTAAACCACTGCTCCACGCTGCTGCTCTGACCACTGCACCACACTGCGGCTCTAAACACTGCACCACACTGCTGCTCTGATCACTGTTCCACACTGCTACTTCGACCACAGCACCACACTGCTGCTCTAAACACTGCTCCACACTGCTGCTCTGATCACTGCTCCACACTGCTGCTCTGATCACTGTTCCACACTGCTGCTAAAATCACTGATCCACACTGCTGCTCTGACCACTGATCCACATTGCTGTTTTGACCACTGATCCACACTGCTGCTCAGACCACTTTTCCACACTGCTGCTCTGATCACTGATCCACACTGTTGCTCTGACCACTGATACACACTGCAGCTCTGACCACTGATTCACATTGATGCTCTGACCACTGCTCCACACTGCTGCTCTGACCACTGATCCGCACTGCTGCTCTGACCACTGCTCCACACTGCTGCTCTGACCACTGATCCGCACTGCTGCTCTGACCACTGCTCCACACTGCTGCTCTGACCACTGCTCTACAGGAGGCTCTGACCACTGATCTGCACTGCTGCTCTGACCACTGATCCGCACTGCTGCTCTGACCACTGCTCCACGCTGCTGCTCTGACCACTGATCCGCACTGCTGCTCTGACCACTGCTCCACACTGCTGCTCTAACCACTGCTCTACAGGAGGGTCTGAGCACTGACCCAAGTCTTTTATCAAGGACAAACAAATGGAAACCGTCAGCACTGTCCATAATGAAAATTCTCTTGGCCTGGTGCCCTGCAAAGCCAACCCTCATCGTTCAAATTGACAGTGTTATAACTGAACTCTTTCACCGTGTATTCTTTACATACCAGGTGTGCTATCAGCTGTGTGCAGAAAAAGTCACAGTGAGGTACAGATTTATGTATTCAGCAGTCAGACCAGTATAGTCCTGAGTATCGACCTTTTCTTATGCTGCTCACATGCTGAGCTTTAAGAAGAACTTTAAGGCCCTTTTTAGACAGTATGATCACAAAAACACATTAATACACATACTATTTTATGCATTTTCATGTGCATCATAGAAATGTGGTATCGCTATAAAATTGTGGCAACAGTGGTTGTTAAAAATGAACATTGACATAAATTGAGGATGTAAATTAAATTTACCTGAAATGTCTCGCTCCATAGCTTAGTCTATATAAAAAAAAAGAAAAAAGCATTATTAGAGAGTCACAGGCATATATATACACATCAATATATAACCTGTCATTATATAAGATGTTTCATTTTGTTTTAATCAGAATATTAATGTGTTATCAATGGAAGGAGACCATTAAAGCCATACTATGTGTGGGGATTGTGTGGGGATTGGTGGTTCAAGGCTCTTACTCTTACTAGCAACGGGCTCATTAAGCACAGTGCAACTGAACATTGATCTGATGTAAACTAAGGAAACCATTTATTTGTTGCTTACGTGTGGGCGTATAATTGATTGTATAAAGGCTGTATTGTTGCACTGTTACCCACTGAAGCACTCAGGTATAGAATCGCACAGTTTTTTTCAACCCATCCCTACAAACGAGAAAATAAAATTTATTCATCATCACTGGTCCGGTAACACGGTTTCCTTACCAGTAGCCAGTCATTTAATATGAACGTATAATGAAGTGCTGGCCATCTACAAAGCATGTGCCAGGGGAAGAATGGGGTCCGCTGATTTTTATGGACACCGTAAACACAGCTTCCAGTTTGAACTAAGGTAACCCGGTGAGATGATCTAAATGTATACTTATCATGCAAAGAGTGACACCAAAAACCATCGAGGACAGCAGCTGTTGGGACCCCAGTTGGCCACCCTTGGTGTGATGAATTCACTCGCTGTAAATGGCGACTTCAGTCCCACCGCCACGACTGCATTTCTACCATTTATTCCTGCACTAAAATTTTATTTCTTAAATCGATGATTGGCGCATTGAGCTTCTCCGCCAGGATCGCACACTTCATGATTTTTTTAAGAGCACTCGTGGAGTGTTCCAGTGGGCCATTGAGTGGACCGTTTTAATGCTGACTCTGTGCTCACGGAGCACTTGCCAGACAAAAGTGGAATGGAGTCTGAGTGTTTGCCTGAATCTTTACAATCTCTCTCATGCTGATGCCGAATACCCCAATAACCACTGAGCCATTTAGCAGAACTGAGATGTGGAAAACAAGCGCAGTTGGCCTGCTGTTTTCACGCAGATTTCCTCACTCATTTCAATCTTTTTAAATATTCATATGAAAAGTTCTCATCCAATTCCATATTCGATAATTACGTCATACCTCGATAAATACTGAAAAATGGTTAAGCACCCGGAGTAATTAAAACATTATGTTATGTTTGCAAATAATTAGATTTTCAGTTCCTGGAAATGTCATTTTATGCAAAAATGAGATGAACACAGCAGCTGTGGGCTAACTTTGAGGTATAATGCGCACCCACAATTTTTCTCATTAAAACTGACCAGCTTGGCATCCGGCCCCTTCCCCTTAGAAAGGGAAAGCAATCTCCTTCCCGATCATAATTCATCTTCTTTTCATTATGTAGCAGTTTAGTGACACGGCATTCTAGTGCACATCCACTTGTTCCCTGAGTAGAGGTTCCAATTTAGAAATAATTATTTCAGCCTGGGAATTAACGCTTCTCACACTCTAACCCAATAGAAGCACTCAGATATCCATTTGTTTTCTTCTATTGATCACACGTTCTGGCCTGGAGAGGTGCCGAGATGCTGTTTTTTTTTTTATTTTTTATTTTTTATTGCTGGCTGAAGGCATGGAGGGGTCTGGGGGCTTTGAGTCAATATAAAGACTTGCATTCGGCATGTTCAGCCTTCTAATGACTGCGCTAACCGAAGAAAAAAGCAGCTTGCGGCACTTAGCGACAAATTCAAAACATTTTATGCGATGGAATATGTGCAGCACATAGGCAGGGAGGAACAGTAGAACAGATTAAGCTGTTTTCAAATTGCGTGTGTGTGTGTGTGTGTGTGTGTGTGTGTGTGTGCGCGTGTGTGTGCGCGTGTGTGTGCGCGTGTGTGTGTGTGTGCGTGTGTGTGTGTGTGTGTGTGTCAAACAGACATGGAAATGCTCTCATTAAGATCAGGAAAGCACTTGGTCTTACGCCATTGTAGGATGAGGATTTCGCTGAAAATAACCGTAAAAAGGAGTTTTGTTGGATAGAACCTCATTTGCCATTATTAGGTTTATGTCTCACATTATTTGTCCAGGCCTCACAACATGATGAACTGGAAATTTCTGCCACCTGCTTTTGATTAATCACCAAAAAAAGAGAAACCATTTCAAATTACAACCATTAATAAAGATGTACTATACACCTTCGAAAATGTAAAAATCATTATATCAGTGGTTTCCTGCAGCGGTGGCAAACCCTGCTTCTGGAAGGCGACAGCCCTGCATGTTTTAAATTCAAATAATTTCCTTATTATCAAGCCCTTGGCTGCAGTTGTTTGAATCAGATGTTTCAGAGCAGAGACTTCTAAAACATGCAGGACAATGGCTTTCCAGAAGCACGGTTTGCTACCTCTGGGCATATTTGCAATTCATGGTCCTTTGTCTTGAAGTTTTAAAAATGTGTTGGACATTTTTATGCATGGTACTCTTTTTTTGTGCAGGGTGTGCATGGATTCAAAGTAGATGGGAGTGTTTCTGACTTGCGACTGCAATGGCGGAGATGAAGAGAGAATGGCAGGGATCGGATGTGAAGAGAAACTACTGGCCACTGGGGCCCATTCTGAAACCGGTCAGCCATGGAATTGCATTTCCTCATTGGTCACTTCCAATGAAAAACTGAGATATGAAGATAACAAGCGGTGCCAGGAACTGCATATCTCATTTTTGGTGGCCACGTCCTTTACCTTGACCCGATGAAATACAAAATTTAATCAGGCGATCCTCGGACCATTGTACGGCTTTGCTTATAATTTTGTGTCAATCGATCAAACCATTTTTGCTTTAGACTGCTGACTGCTGGCCACTCGAAGATATGAAAATGAAAAAGACATGATTTCCGTTCTTTTTAATTCAAATTAAAAACTGAAAACAGAAGAATACATTGCATATTTGTTGTTGCATGGACTTTTTTTTCCATTTCGGAATTACATTTTTGATTCTCTTAAATTTTTTTTTCTTCTGTCATGGGATACCATGCAAAAAGCAGCAGGGTTTTAGTTGTTCAATGCGGGCTATGGAGACCTGAGCATTGCTATCTCCAAAAATGGTGATGAAGAATAGAAAAGCCATGTTGTGCACCCGCCTATACAGGCACTTAATTTTATTTCAATTATGCGCTCCTAAAACAGCAGAAAAATACTGGACTTTGACTTTAGACCACTTCAGGCAATCAGTTTCCACTGCCTTGAAGTAGCTATTAGCCAACCATGGGCCTGATTACAACGGAGTCCAACACCCCCACGGGCGCACAGATGAGGCAAAGTATACTGCTTTATAGCCACTTAAAAAAGGTTCACGCTGGACAGGAAAATGACTACTGCATCGGTCTTAAACTAGCGAAGACGCTTGTGTTCTTTCGCTTTGTGCCACGTGTAAGATAAAGCCCCTCGGGTATCAACACAAGACCACAAAAACATAAAAAATAAATAAATAAAAACTGCCTGGTTTGCACATATTTATTCTTGTTGAACTTCCTATGAACTCAGATCTGTTTATTCCTGTTTAAATGATGTATGACTCTTGGAAGGATGATTGTGTTCAATTTGTTTTCACGCAGGATGCCTGGTGGAGGTGAACAGGGATCAGCACCATGGTGTGAAAGTTAGTGCAGCACTGCCGAGGGGTGTAACATAATGCGCTTAAGATGGAGAACCTTTGCGCCACTCGGAACACAATAACTGTGCGTAACTGAGCTGTCTAGAGGCAGCTGAAGACCAGAAGGTCAAAAGTGGGTCAGGAGACGAGAAAATCACAATAGCAGGGTGATTGTTTTCCTCCCTCTTTGGAGTTAAACTATCAACATTAATCGACAGATTATACATTAAAGAATATCGACAAACCTCGCTCTCAAGTCCAGCAAATGGCGTGGGTTGCGATCTCATTACCAGAATGGATTTCCCCTTCCATAATTCATGACCGAAGTGTCGTTCTTACGCCTGGAATATCTGATCGTTACTACAAATGAGGTACTTAGTCACACACGTCAAACAGAATGCAGAGGAATAACGGTTAGCCAAAGAAGCACATTTATTTGACATAATTCAATTCCCATACGCAGTCTATTTTTGGATTACATTTCGATGATTTCATGCATAAAAATGGCATTAATGATTTCTGGTATTATTGTACCGATCAGGCCCATAATTACAGTACCGCAGCTGATGGAGGAGACCAGATGTTCCACGTAGATGACCAGACTATCAAGCAATTACCTAACACCAATATTTTACATTTACCGTGACAATGGGCAATTTTTGCAATATGGAAAGTCATCCATCAATGATCAACATGAACGCTGTTCCTCAAGGTACATCAGGGCAAACAATATTAGCTCCATTATAACATCATGAAATCTTTGTGTACTGAAATTCAAAGTGCACTTTCATTAACTCCTGAGGCTTTCACACTGAGTGGAAGGATCATTCAGCCATCGAGGCCCAACTCAGCCACAAAGGTGGGGATTAAAAGCATTTGGTGAGTGGTTCAACTCGACTCAAAACACATATTTTTGAACTGCCTCAGGCTTGTGCCCGAAACCTCTCGAACAAGCTCACTTTGGGCCAGCAGAGGCCGCAGTTATGGTCGGCTCCGCCAGAATCTGGGCTGCCCCACATAAGCGTTTAACCCATTTCACTTACCCAGCTTTGCCAATGCAGAACCCTATTTTCCATGAGAGAGGCCCAGAGGGGTGAGGCTTTTTCTGGGGTCTGGTGGGAACAATTTATGTGACTAATTTAGTCCTGGAAATAACCGAGTGGATATGGAATGGAGAAAGGAACGCTGTAACCCTGCTTTTCCCTGTAAGTGCTGTAGGATGTGAAATTATGGCAGTAAGTCTCAATCAGGGGCTAACACTACGAAACCTCCACTGGGAATCCTGCCTGTGCGCACCTGGCTACAAGCCCTCCATGCCAAGACCGCTATATTAGCCTATTGACCCCAGCCTGATTGCATCTGTGCACCTGGGATCTGCTGTCTTTTAATATAGCTGACTAGACTGAATTCCAAAATTCCTCAACAATCTGCTCCTCCAATCAGAACGCGCCAATTCTTCAGATTGTGAAGTCCTGCCAGAAACAGGAAGGAATTGGAAAAGAGAGAATGAGTAAAGAGAGTAGATTAGCTTGGTTGGCGCCTATTGCATTTTATTGAAAAATACTAACTTTGTGAGAGTTTAACAAAACACACATCGACTGCGGGTGCAGGGTCAAATATAGAACGTCATGAATAGTAGATAAAACTCGCACACCGTCACATCTTGTGACTTCTTTATTTAATAAATAAACAAACAAACAACGTTTCGATCTCAATGATCCTCTTCAGGAACTTCTTCAGAAGATCATTGAGAGCGAAAAGTTGTTTGTGTATTTGTTAAATAAAGAGGTCTCAAGATGAGACGGCTTGCAGATTTTATCTACTTTTCAAAACACTAACTTTTACCATGAAAAACTACACCTTACAGTATGAATTTCTAAAAATGCATTTTCGCACCATGTGTAAGAAGCACAGGGCTATCGCTCTTTGGTATTATCTCAATTTTTTCAATGCTGGCACTGATTGAATTTTGGAAACAAACTCTTCATATTATTTAATACTTAATTTTATTTTGGTTCTGTAACCAAACTTTATGTTTGAAAAGAAGGAATGAAAATATGGTTGAAGTGAAGATTGTCAGCTTTAATTTCATGTTGTTTTTATCCATATTTGATAAACTGTTAAGAAATGGCGGCACCTCTTCTTTTGTCAGGGACTACTTAGGCTTAATTTTTTTTTATTGCATACCAAACATTAAACAATATGTCAATGTCAAATAATGACAATAATAATAATAATGATAATAATAATAATAATCATACATTCATGATTAACTTAACAAAAACAGATCATCCCGTGACTGGATTTGACCTCATGCACGAGCAAATTAACTTTGTCCACGGAGAAACGTACCGACCTGCCTCTCTCCATCACAGGTTTCGGTTTGAGAATTTGGGATAGCGCAGCCTGCTCCTAAAAGCTATGGCACACTGATTGGTTTAACTGGCATAACGCCCAAACCACGCCTATGCATAATATAAGGGTAGCGCAGGTGTTTTAGGGATCTAGGCAGGTGTGCAAGATAGTAACTTTTGCAGGGGAACGCCTCTTACGCGATGCTAAATCCCCAAATAACGGGTTTAGGGACCCCGGCGTAAGATAGGGCCCGATGTATGAGCCAAATAGATGCCCAGCGCATTATCCTCCAGCAGTATGGGCTGTGTGAAATTGACCATGTGCCTGCAATGGGAAAAGAAGCGAAGACCAGTCACGTCATGCGTTGGAGGAATTGGATGTCACGGTATGCTCTTCATGAGCAAATGAGGTTGCCGAAACAGTTCAGCTATGTTCACGGTAGGACAAGAAATTTGAGAAACAACCACACATCCCTCCCCCCCTCCACCCTCCCAAAAAATGTTCGGTGGCACATGCTTTGTCTGCAATTAATGTTTGAAACCTGTAGGCAGCGACATGACCAAACATTGGGTATCCCTGGTGATGCTCTGTCAGGCCCGTACTGTGGACATCCTTAGTTCTTATCGGTTTAGGGGACTTTAATCTCTTCACCTTCTAGAATGTATGTACAATTGGATTAAAATCTTGTGATTGACTCGGCCAGCTGAACCAAAAACAAAAAATGTGCCGCTGTGAAGTAGACTGCTCATTGTATAATGTGAGATTTTTTTTCAGGATTATAATAATTATATCCCCGAACGCCGAATGGCGTTTCAGGGATATTATGTTTTTGGTCCGGCCGCCGCCGCCGCCGCAGTGTCGCCCTACCTGTTAACGTGATGACTTCAGGTATATTTCAATTAGAAATTTCATGTTTTGCATATAAGTATAATAGAGAGGAAGAACTGATTCGATTTTGGACAATTTACAATTTCTAGATTGGCCACCAGGGGCCAAAAACTGAAAAATCACTGTTTTTATCATATCTCTGGAAATAACTGTCCAATTCACCTCAAATCAAGTGCAAATGAAAGGTCATGAGCTGAGAATGTGTCCCATGATGACATTATACCTAATTGATTAAAAATTTTGACACAAGGTGGAGCTTTGTCACATAAAATTCACCATTTTTGCCATATCTTTGGAACCATTTTTCCAATTGACATGATACTATGTGCAACTGCAAGGTCGTGACCTCACAACGTGTCACATGATGACATCATACCTGTATGGTTCAATATTTCGCCAATAGGTGGCGCTTTGTGATGGAAAATTACCATTTTTGCCATATCTTCAGAACCATTTGTCCGACTGACCTGAAATTAAGTTCAAATGAAAGTCTATTCAAGGATTGGGGAATTGGAGGATTGGGGGCGTTTGGGCATATACCCCAAGCCGTTGCCTCCGACAGCATAAGCTAAGCCTAGTTTGTCAAATATAGTAGTCCAGTAGAAAAGGCTTGCCTTATTAAAATAACAGTAACTACTGCATGCCTTTTCTTTGCTATCTGTTGGGGCCAACATGTGAAATATAAATTAGACTGTAAAACTATATCCCTGAAATGAAGAATGGAAGACTGATACGGAACACTCTCCATGAGAAATATAAATATAAAATATAAAATATAAAAGAATCGTCTGCCTTTCATAGTTCCCCTTAATGTGCTATTTTACTGCAGAGGGAGGTGAGTAAAAATTTGCTGACCGTAGTTAATAGGCTCCCTCTGTATCACTGTCTTCCACAGATTAAATCTCTGCAGAACCGACTGCATTTAGCGCCGACAGGGGTGGTTTTGCATTAATGGCTTTTCTTTCGAGGCATGCCGTAAAGCCTGTGTTGTGAGGACCGTTCTGAACTTATAGTTGAAGTAAAAGTTTACCCAAAATTTACCACATTGCAGGTTATCTAATGGAAGCATTGTAATGACAAAATTAAGGACATCTTTCCATTTTTAATGTGAATTTTTAAATGCTAAAATTAAAAGAGGGGGAGAAAAACTGAAAAATAATTATTTCAAACCCTCCCCCCCAAGCTGAGTTGATGAGTCCACTGCAGTGAACTTCTCCCATTTACTCTGGAGGTGGATGCTATGACATGTGATTCTTTCCCCTCAAGTAATGATTAGCTTTTGCTTCCTTTACTCGTCACAGTGAAACCGCCAATGACGCACCGCCTAGGACCTCGGAGAATGGCGTTCAATTTGCTTGCGCAACCAATGCACGCATCTGATCGGCCAGTAGTGGCCGCTAGAGAACGATGAGACTGATACATTTTGACCTGAGCCCAGTGCGATTTGTACCTCTGGAATCAGAAGAGTTATCTTTCGGAAGTTCGCTTTGCACTCTTCTCTTCCGAATTCCTCCAATTGCATAGCCATTATAAGCGGTTGCATGTTGTGTGCCGCCATATTGCTTCCTTTTGGCTGTTCAATCTATAATTAGAAGACGTGTCTTTCGAAAGGGTTTTCCAGAAGGCGAAGTCTGCCAAATCGCACCGGGCTCAGCTTTTCCTGTTATCTCAGGGGAGACTGAGCCAATTATTGCCTCACCCATGTAAATTGCTGACGACAGCCAGTAATTTTGCGGCTGGGATTCAAACATCCTACTGCAGAGTTCTAAGACAAACGTCTTAAAACTTTGTGTTAGCCGCATGGAAGCCCTTTATTTAGAAAAATTAGGTAAGAATTTAAATTCATTCAGGTTGTGTTTATACATGCACTAATTAAGAAGTGTTGTTTATGAACAGATATTTATCCTATTCGCGTGACGCATAAGGTCATTCCTCTTCCATTTCAGCATATCAGGAGATTTGCTTCCAGTGACTTACCAGAAGAATTAGACTGAATCTGAGGTAAATGATAAATGGGCAATCCATGTTCTGTGAATGTATACTTATGAAAGCCTTGAAATCAAGGCACAGCATTGGCTGCCATAGATGGTTGATGAGCTAGCTCTTCAAGTGAGAGGCTTGATCTCTGGTGTGAGTGTTCATATAAATAGAAGTGTATGTGAGAGAGAATACATTCAGACCATAGATTTGGGAATCAGTACTGCAGCAGGGCTTCTACTTAATATAAGAGTGGCCAGTAATGATAGTTTTTATTCAGCCAACTGAGAGAGTCGACACTGATCATAAATCATACCCCCGTTTCATTTGTTAAGCACACATTCTCTCACACGGACAGATCCACCTGCACAGAAGTACTGCATTGCCCTGGAGAGACAGAAAAATTGTACAATTGAAATAGAGACAGTTATTTGGTCTTTTTGGCTTCATTATGACCCACCAGGTATGAGAAATGAGGAACAGGTGGAAAAAAGGAGGGAGAGGTGGGGAAAGGGATGAAATATGATTGTATTGAGCTTTGTCTTCATTACTTTGAGGGAAACACTCGCTGGCTAACTGAAAGGGCGAAGGAACCCACCTGGACTTCAGTCCTCATTAGCATTGTATCAGTATAGTGACACTGCACTGACATCAGAGGGGGAGAAAGAGAAAGGCTGAAGATACTGAAAAATAGAAAATAAAAGGAGGTATCTGAGAGAACGAGGGAGGGAGAGAGGGGGTGGGGAAAGAGCGACAAGCGGGAGAGTGAAAGAGAAGAAGCTGAGGTCAATTAAGAGACAGGAGGGAGAAGGACACAGGAAGAGGAGATGAATGCAGAATTTCCTGTTTAAGCATTAGCTTCATTTCCTCTCATTTGAACTCTGTTTGACTGTGCATGCTGGCCATTTAAAGCTAAACCCTGAGTTGGTCGGAGGGGAGTGGGCATCCTGTCTTGAGTCTAGAGTCTTCCTTTCTGCAACCATCAGGTTTTCTTGAAGTATTTGCCTCTGGTTTGCACTTGTGACGGGTTAGGTCACGGTTCTCTGTGAAGCAAGATGTTCAGTGCCCTTATTTGAGTACATTTTGATTCGAATTTGGATGCAGATATATGCTAAAGCAAGCAGGCACGCACACGAGTGTCTCTGGCCTGATTAGCATGCAATGGTTAAATAAGGGTTAAATAAAAAAAATAAAAACGGGCAACCTAGATTCTCTGGACCCGCATAATCAAATATACATGCAAGGCTCTTTGGCCTCAGCAGTGTGGGGTCAAATCCCTGTGTAAGTCTGGCTCACAACACTCCCGTAATAACCCCACTAAATGCCAGCAATTTTGATTTCAATTCATGAACCGAGAGTGGGGTCGTAACGGAGCTCACCGAGTGGCTGTTCCAAGTTTAATGGAAGCAATGACCTCTCTCAGAGTGAAAGAACTGACTTACTCTGTCTATTCCTTTACTCTCTCAGGCTCCCATTCTTCTTCTAAATGACTCTTCTCTCCTTCACGTCTTCTTGCGAACATACTGTACTTGTTTTTTACCCCCCTGCATCTCTTACCCTCCCTTAATCTTGGCCTAATTTCTTTTATCTATCTTTAACTTCATAGAAAGACTTCCTCTCCTTGTATGGAGGGACTATGCTGGGATTCACTGAATAAAGGTCTTCAACTGCGCTGATTAAGATTTTCAGAGTTGTTCACGAGGCACCTCCTAAGGGTACTGTTACCATTCCTCATTATTGAGCTACTTTCCTGCGTTTTTATTTTTTACTGCATAATGTGTCGTTAACATTATAAGGTGACAATGAGTGTGTGTGTGTGCACACAATGTTTCCAAGACTTTACTGTAATTGGTTTGTGTATCTGTCATAATTTTTGTGGTTAACTGCAAAAAAAGAGAAAAAATATGTCCGCATTTTAGTCTTGTATTTACTCTTTTAACATTTATTTCTACAGAAATTTTCCCTCACTGAGACAAGAATTTTGTCAGTGACGTGAGACAATCTAATTTATTTGTAGTTTTGCTGATGGGATATGAAAATTTCACTTGTCAAGCACATAGTAACTTAAAATAAACTAGCATTTTCTACTTGAGAGAGAATCTTGTGTTTTTGGTGCACTTTTACCAAATCCGGTCAGAAGTATGGCAATACTATATCTTTCTTATCAACAAAATTTTTAAAGCAATTCTTACTTTTTTGCCATTTTTACACTTATGTAATCTTAAAATGGTCATCATAAACTTATGGCACACTAAAATGTAAAAGAAATCCACCAGGAGTTGAAACTCATCAATATTCAATTCTCATATATTTCTGATAAAAGTCTGACCAATCATTTTCTTCGGTCCGAATAAAATGATTTGTCGAGCTTCCTGTCGGTCATCCGTCGCCGCGTCCCTTCCGGTTGCTCCTAATTTAATGAATAACGTTACCGGGACAATTCTGGTGAGGTACGACGTTATGACAGCAGTTTGGCAAGAAAATATGTAAGAATTCTGCAGAAAAACGACTGTAAACAAACAGGCGCTGAAATGCTATAATTACTATAATATCGTTAATGGTAGTTCGTCAGACGTTATGAGGGAATTTCATTTTATACCACATATAAAATTGAATATTATGTAATTACGTTGGTTGGTTTTCACTAACCGGTGCCTCTGAATCTGACTGCATTGCCCCGTTTCAAGATGCTTTCACACCGGATGCGAAACAAATTTTCTGTATGGCAGATTACATTCAAAGTCGATGCAAAGACGGGAATATGCGCGAGATTTGCGTTTTTGCATTGACTTTGAATGTAATCTGTCGAGCGAAAAAGTTTCACGTCCGGTGTGAAAACAGCTTCATTTGCGCTGCTCACTTTCTCACCGCAAGCGTCAGGGGAGGAGGGGAGCCTCAGAGGTCAGGCAGGGGGAGGAGGGTGGGCCTTTGGAGGGAGGCGGAGTTGTTCATGTTCAAATTTCTCCTAAGTGCTGTGGCACTTGCCAGAAAGGTAAGAATTGCTTTAAGTGCCATTATCTGTTCTTCTTTTAGAAAGATATACAATCCAGTTTATTTAAGACTGTCTTGATAACGGATTCAACGAACCATCAGTGGTAGCCATCTTTGGTTTAGGACAATGCCTCAGCGGTACAGTAATTGTTTCAAAATTGCGCCGTATTGTGATTGGCTCAACTAGGACCAGGTTGGCTTGAAATCTGTCTGGAAGGAGTGGTGGAAGGGCAGGGCAAGACATCTCTGCCAGAGCAGGTAAAACATGACTTTGCAGATTTGTCCGGTTCCTCGGCTACAGAGTCACATTGAGCATCAGCAAAGCTGCATTACATTGCATTACATCCCGTACAAAAATAGACCGAGATAAGGTTGAAAACTGGAGAGGCGTTCATCTGAAATTCATTAGAGGATTAAAAGACTCGATTGGGCAAACGCTTTTTTGCGGTGTCGAACCCTGGCAATGTTTACACGGGCCATTGTTTCTGGATTCTTAACTTCTCTATTTTGGAAAATGTAATATATTTAGCTGTGAATAGATCTTGGTTTACTTTTTCAGTGAGGGAGCATTAAGCAACGGAGATGGAGAGAAAACTGACATACAGAGTGACTGGTGTAATCATGCATTTTAATTAACTGTTAGCAAAAGCCACAGGCAGTCTAACCTGCTTTACAATCAGTGAGCCACCCAAAATATGAATTTGACACACTTAGTCTGAGCGGTGTTGCTGCGGTAAGCCTGTGCCAGCGGTTTCAGAGCGCTGCAGTCAAACATGTATGGTCCTCAGGGACGGCAAGCAATTACGGCTTGGCGGTGGGCCAGTCCGTGTCCCCGTCAGGCGCCGGAGCTGGTGCACTCTGGGATTCTGTGTTTGAATTATCCGAGAGGTGCAGAGACTGACACGAACCTGGCACTGCTGTCAGCTTGCTTATCAAATCACTGTCTGGGGCCCCCCATGGGGTCCACTGCAGGCACTGCTGGGAAAAATTCTCCCTCATTAGCATTAGTTTTTATTATTTTTCCCTCTGCTATAGCACAGCGCGCAGGATTAATCGTCTTTGGCAGTCCTTATTGGTGGTTGAAACATTTGTGTGTTAAACTGACAGCCAAAAGCGCTGAGAGAGGCAAGGACATATTTAATGCTAGCCTCGTGAGTTTAGCATGCAAATGTGCGCATCCACATAATAAAGGAAGCCTAAACGATCAACGGAAAAAGCCTGTTCCCATTCCTGGCATTTCGGACCGTCTCCCTGGCTTTGGTGACATCTCTATCCAGTGCATTTGCAAGCCTTAGACAGCGAGCCATCGACATTTCTGTCTGGCCTTTAATGGTTCCTACCCTGGAGGTTTGCAGTAATGGGGCTGTGGGGTCACAGATACATGATTATCAGAGCTTATGTGAGGCGTTGATGCGGAACGCTAGCGTGTGGATTCCAAAGGTAGAGTAATCTCCAATCACTATCCATTCCTATTCTCAGGCTGCAAGTCAATATTTATTTAGTACTGAGAAGGCTTTATATAGGAAGTGAAGTCTTCATGGACAAAAGATTTATACACCAAAGACACACCACATAGCTACCTACCACCGTAATATCACTTCGTATGACCTTTGGAATGGGCAATGACAATCTTAATTTCTCTCTGTCCATTTCTCTCTCTATGTTTTTCATTAGGTAACTTCAAGCGTCCAGTAGATGTTGACAGTCTAACCAAAGAATTAAAAGGGGTCATTAGGAAGGTCTTACCGAAGGTAACGTACTTTCATTTTGGCTGTTGGTGGGACTGGGGTGGAAATTCGTTCATACCCAGGGCTGGCAAATCAGACCCCTCAAACTAGTCTTGGTGTTTGTGAAGCTTGTTTAGCATGAACCAACTCATTATGTGCTGAAAGTCCGGGACGTACGGTTCAGCATCTGTCTTTATCTGTTTTACTCTTCAAAGGTTTGGCCATTTTAGTACAAAGATAATGTACTGAAGGCTGAATATGTTCCCTAAATTCTCTTCCTGCAGTAGATTTTGGGATACATATGTAAGTATACAAATAATTTATCAGTGGATGCGATATGTCAAAATCCTCACCTGCATGTTTTTTGAGTCCCTTGAGAGCATTCAGGTCTATCATACTGGTATACCGTATATGCACTGCAGGATGTGCAATAAGTAAATGTGGGAGTTAACAGAGTACTTTATCATTTTTTGTGTGTGTAAAATGAATAAAACAGTTTCCTGAATCAAATGTACTAGCCTTTTTAATTGCTGGAACATTGCATTAAGAGGGAAGCTGCGTGTCTACCTGCTTATTCTAATCATCAAACAAGTTTCTAGCCAAGGAAGCTTAATGAAAAACGGTCAAGGCTACACATTACATAAAAGGGATTGTTTTTTTTTTGTTTTGTTTTTTTGTGCATTCTCTAATTTCAGCCAGACAGCTGTAAATGGTTTATATGCAGTGCATGTGGTAGGTAGGCCAGCCCAATCTACAAAATATTAAACCTTGGTCAGATGTTTGTATTTTTCGTGCTAATGGGCAGCCTTTTGTTGGCAGATATTTTTCTGTGAATGAGATGCTTTATTGCGGACTCTAATCTATAAATCAACCTGTGTCAGTGGTCTGTGTATGGCTGGGTTTCCGGGGTATTTGGTGAAACAAGACACTGCGCACACAATGTACCTCAGGGACAGAAAATACTCATCCATGTTCTAGCCATTCCCAGATGCATGTTTCACAATACATCTAAATTAATCCATTTCGGTAGCCATTCTGCAATTGTGCTTTTCCATGAAATGTTATCAGCAATATGCTTGCAGGTTTCGTCGTATGTATTTGTGGGGATAAATCCATAATGTTATCATATGGTTTGCATTCACCATCTTTGCATCAGAAATTTAATTCGCCCACGGACCATCTGTGCAAAATCATACTTTTGTGAGATTGTGGTGGAACCCTAGTTGTGAAAGTGCTATGTGTATATGTGTGTGTGTGTGTGTGTGTGTGTGTGTGTGTGTGTGTGCGTGCGTGCGTGCGTGCGTGCGTGCGTGAGTGCGTGCATGTGTGTACATCCTTTCCATTCTTTGAACCTTTTTTTCTCACCTTTGTTGGCAGATAGTGCGTTGTTTTTCAATGCATATAAATGCCGTGAATGAACATGTGGTATGACAATAAATCTAAAGATGTTCTTCTCATGGTTTCTTTTTGGCACTATCAAACAAATATACACACTATATACCCCATACTGAATATGTATATTCCTTTATGTTCACTGTGCTTTGAAATATTTAAATGTATGTGTCACGAGGCATAACTTGCAAGAATAATTGAAGAGCCTTATGCTGGAGGTACTTAAGTCACTTTTTCATACCCCTTGAGGTAAGGATGGGTAAATGTCACACATAGTTACCTTAGTTGATGTTCTCAAAATGGACATCTTGTGACTTAAGTACTTTTTAGCACTCGGGTCTTCAATTTCTCTGACTTTAAAATACAGTTTTCTTCTTTGTGGAATAATTTATTTTGGTCATGTGTGCGTGTGTACTTAGGGGAGGGACAGCCATGTGTAAAACTCGTTAATGTTGTCAGTAAAGAAACAGCTATTTAGAAAACAGCTGAGCAGAACATTAAAGAGCAATAAAGTGAATGATTATCTCAAATGTTTTCAGTTCTTAGACTTTCTATTGATTTTCACTGCTCCTGCCATTGCGCACATTGTGTACCCGGCCGTAATATATATATATATAAGAAACTTTCATTCAGCTTTTATTGATGATAGAGTCAGTGCTTTCCAAATTTCCTTCTGATCCCCCCCAGGGGATTTATTAAAGCTTTCTTGTGGTGAATAAATGATGTTTTTAAAACTTGTCCGACATTCGGTCGAAGAGAGCTAATAATTCCCAATATTTCTCTCCTGCTGCTAATCCTTAAGTGGAACTCATGGGGCTGAATTTGAGAGGTTTTCAGCACAAAAGACACTCATAATCTGATCGAATAAATAAATCCGAGCTTTGACACTTAAGTTGCCTTGTTCCACAAACAACAAAAGGCAGAAATGATAAATGCGGAGAAGGAACTCTCGGGTTTTCATGTGTACAGATGACAATTTTTTTCTATTTGCACTTATAATGTATTCATTGCACGGTACACTAATTTAAGTAGATTAACTTTAGCTAGCTACCTTGTTGCATGCCAGCTAAAAATTCTATGTAAACATAATTAATGAAGGCAAGCTGTGCTGTGGCCCATTTAGAATAGTCCTTTGATAGGCTTAATTAAGGTCAGTCATTTTAAGGCGTTTTAACCTGCCACATTTTGTTGCTGTAATACACTGTAATCCAATATTTATGCCTAAAGTGATGAATGCATTTAACTCAAGAATTTGACGGGCTGCAGACCCCGGAGGCGAAGCTCTTGAAAATGCAACAGATGTGCCATGATAGCGCTCCAAATGATGCTGTGTGGCGCACACCATGCAATGCGGAGAGCAGGATGAACCACTTTATCTGCATAGGAAAGGCATAGTACTGCTGGCCTGATGGGAACTGAACACAGGGACTGGTAATAAATTCTTCCCCAATCTACAGTTAAATTCATACCCCTGTACTCAACTGTATATATCACATAGCAAAAATCTACTGGCCTGTGTTATCTCAAACATGACTCAAAAGCCCTCTCAAATACAGCACGGTTATAAACTGGCACCTTTTTTGCCAGTTATCTTAACTGTAATGTTACAATCAGTTTATGTCAGAGGTTCTGTGTATGTTAACTGTAAACCACAGTTAATCGCGCGCAGGACTCTACTTACAGATAAAATGCCAAGGAGACAATGCGTTAATTTAACTGATATATTCTGTCACTTTATTACAGTGAGGGAAGCGCAAAGATGATCTTGTATTTAGAAAAAAAAAATCTTCACAGCAAACAAATCAGCATGTCTGAACATAGGCCTATACATTTTTATACATATTAGTACAAATACAAGCAGGGAAACTAGCGATTTGTACCTTCATTTCAGTATCCTCTCAATCCATATAGAGCAATAGTTATGTCACTTTCCGAATACTTACAAACCTCATTGTATATACAAGACATATATTATACATGTAAAATACTGTACATGAGCCAAAATGGAATTTTGTCCTGATAGATGAGTGACTCTGCAAACACATGCAAGAAGACAATATGCAACTGCTTGAGCCCCGTTTGGAGTTATTTAGATATCTGCCCTTTCTCTCGATCTAATTTTCCTCACAGTGCAGCGGTCGAGCGAATACCGTGACGCATTCCAGAAAGCCGGAGACTGAAGAAGGATGATATGTCTCTTCCCTGAGAACGTATTAACAGGGTGCACACCGTTTAATCTCAGTTGTGTCTCAGCATCCAGAGGGCATCCAAAATTAATTTTCACCAACAAATTTATGCCTCAAGCAAGCTTTTATTACTCCCGCGTCAGTCTCAGTAACTGAACATGATCAATCTATGCAAAAGGTTACTTTGCCAACGTGGTCAATGTAAAACAAACGTATGGAGGAAGTCTCGTCGTTTTTACAGTCCTAGCACCTCCATTTCCATTTGAATGATCTTTGTCTCCTGGATATTCCAGGTGTGTCCTTCACAGACGATACCACTTCCTTGCTTTTTATCGATTTTACCCTGAGGCAGTCTTTCCATTTGGATGCTGCACTGAGATACTGTCTGATGATGACGTATTACTTCGTAACCAGTGAAAAAGTGATTTTTTGGAGTTGAGAGAAAGAGGTGCAGTTTTGCTATGAATAATCAGTACTAGCTTTGGAACCCTTCGATTATCTTCCCATCTTAATTGGGCAGAGAATCCTGGATCATTCATTAAATCTAAACTATATAAATAGTTTTACAAATTTCACTGGGTCGTCTTCGAAAGTACTTGAAATGGAGCCTCCTGTTTCACCCTGACTGCGGCGCAATGAACAGGCATCCAAAGTGATATCGATCAAAGAGCAGGGAGGTGGGGTGAAGAGTCTTGACTGAAGACACCGTGGCGAGAAGAATGATTGTAAAAAAAGAAAAAGAGATGCACTGGATTTGAAGATCGTATGGAGGAGTGTGGAGATGAAGGGAAAGTATCGACATCACGCTGGAATCATGATGTCATGAAAAGATCGAGTGGCGCTGCAGTTACCAAATATGGGCATTCTCTTCCTGGCCATTTTTGCTCATCAACCCGTTGGAAAAGAATTCCTCTCCAAGCCATCCCCTCAGCCATCACTCACTGATCTTGGAACATTTCATCCATACCAATCACCATATATTTACTTACTTGGTGCGCAGCTAACAGTTTACAGTACCATGACATGTGATTCATCGTGCCTTCAGCCAATAAATATTACACCAGCGTTCATTTGTGTAACATATTAGCCTCAACCTCCGCAGTAAACCCCGCAGAGGACAGGCGAAGAGAGAGACGTTCATGCCCTCTGCCTGCTCTATGTATCTCAGAGCTGGGTGTGCCAATGCGCCCTGTTTTAGATGATAACCCCTTTGCACATTTACGCCAGCGGATGTAAATTCCAGAATTTAATTCCTAAATAATTTGGTAATTGAATTTCCAAATGTTTTGCTTTGCTGGAATAATTTCCCACTGTCTCTGCCGCACAAATACTGAGTTATAAAGCCTAAAAAGGCTCATGCATAACAGGAAAAATCTGCTTTTTTTTTTTTTTTTGTATTCTGAGCAAAGTGGTTAAATAGGATCATTATTTATTTACAAAGCCTAGGTGTGTAACACCATTCATACCACATGTATGTTCGTAATTCACTTGGATCATATTTTATAATATAATTAAGGTTTTGATGATAGAAGAGGGACAGTAAATAGTGCCAAAAGGTTGAGCTGAATTCTGTAGAACTTTCAGCATTCCCTCACTGCAACTTAATGCCCCTACTGCCTGAACGAGGACAATGGATATTAGCTTCAGTAGGAACTGCAGGCTGTCCCCGTGTGCACAATAAAGAGATGAGATATGGCTTTCATTTCACTACACATACTGCACATAGGCCCACAGTCCCTTAGACATATATTCACACACATACGCATAGGTACTTAGCCTGGAGCCAATCACAACAGGCCTGATGTATCGGTACAAACCCGGGGGCACAGAGATGCGTTAGCCATGCGGACACTGCCAGCAACCTTTCAGTAATTTGATGATGAAGACCTAGAGAAGCACAATGCCTTTCTGTCTCCCTCAGCCAAATATACTATAAAGAGGCTTTAAATTTGCTTATGTGGGTTAATACAGTATTTATGTTCCTCGGGACTGCAGGCTCTCTGTCTCAATGGCACACATCCTGCAGCTAACAGTAGGACTACTACTCCTTCAAGGCGCCGCATTTGCGGAGCAGTAGTGACCACCACGGCACGGGTTTGATCCCCGAATGTACCAACCGGCAGTGGTCGGCAGCTTTTTCAGTATAGCGCACGATTGGCTAAAGCGCTGTGGGGATGCAAATTGGAAAGGGGCTGCTGGGAAGGGAAATTGAAAAAATCATTGCCGTGTTCGTCGCCGAAGCACCTGCTGTTGGCCAGCCGGGCGCTCTTCAGTGAGATTCTAGGCTTGCTCGCGTTCGGGTATCCTCCGCCCTCGCTCTGAACTTGCGATAGTTTCAACCAATGAGTGTAAAGATGCAGGGGTTGGCAGGCGCCTGCTTCGGAGCAGAGCCACGAACCATTTCCCTTTCCTAAACTGGCAACAAGGGGTCGCATGCGGTCAAGCCTCGTACATAGTTCTCGGATTAGGCATTGGAGATCCCGAAAAAAATAAATAGATAAATAAATAAATATGTACTACTTCTCCTACCTCATATGCTTTTAGCATCCATTAGTCGTGCATACCTGGGAGAAAGCGAAGGCCGTGTCCATTAACCTTCACTGAGCATGACTGCGCTCATGTGCACTATCACAGTCGGAGAAAGGATGGAAGACAAAAGTCGAACAGAGGGGCAGAAAAAAGGGACAGAGAGTGAAGAATAACGCAAGGAAATGAAGATTGAGCGAAGCGCAGAGGACGAGAAAGAGCGGCAGTGATGCAGAGATTAAATTAGCTCTTACCAGTAGGAGAGAGATTGTCATCTTTCTGGGGGTCTTTAGGGAGGGTGTACCTGTTACTGCTCGGCCAGTTCTGCTCCTCAGTCTGCAGACACCACTTCACTGTGGCTTTGCGGTCAGGTATTCCAGGCCTTCCTGCTTTCAAAGCTGAATGGTAGACAAGGCAGTCTACACTGTAAAAAAACTAAAGTTGTCTCAACTGAAAAAAGTTAGTGTCCAGGCTGCCTTAAAATTTTAAGCTCATTGAACTTGAGATGACAACTTGAGGTAATATTCAACTTATAATCTTAAATTCAGTTAACTTGAAATTTTGAGGCAGCCTGGACACTAACTTTTTTCAGTTGAGTCAACTTTTTTTTTACGGTGTAGTTTATGGGCTCACAAGCAGCCAAGTACTCTCAGAAGAGTCTCAGAAAGACAGAAAAATAGGACAACACATCCACCAAACCCACTGAAAAAAGTGATTTTGACCCCTAGTAAATGTTCCATATATTAATTAAGCATATTTTAATAGAAATAGGTGTGTTATTTAACTCCACTTAAAAAATATAAGTAATTTCAAATAGTCAACATAATAAAAATATCTAGCTTCAGATAAAAATATTTTGTGCAACCACTTACCTTAAAAAAATTATGTTCATTCAACAAAACATTTTTTCTGTGCATACGATAAACGAATATATCCGGACAGACAGGGATACCTGAGGGTCTCACACCGGAGCTGGCATATGCATAGACCACAGACTTGAATCAGGAAATCTGGGAGGAATTGGGAAGTAATGGTTCCATAATGAGAACCAATCAAATCAATAACTAACCAAAGATGACCAGGCATAAACAAAGACCTAGCCAAAATGTCTAAGTGAGTGTCTGGGAGGGGTTAAAAACAGATAACGCCAGCAGCGGTGCAAACACAAGCACCGACCCGCTGCACGTCCTCGATATTTAAAATCTGATATCGACTGTGGGAGCCCTCGGGGCAGACAGGCCGAGGAATAAATAAATAAACAGTGGGATGAAATGAGAGGTAATGAAGCTCTTTCAGCAAGGAGCACACCCTCTGCAAACCCTCCCACTCCCCCTCTCTCTGGTGAGGGCGTAATGAATCAGAGCAGTCATGGAGAGAACCTGCGGGCACCTCGCCAGGTTGTGTACCAGGGTAAGAAGAGCGAGAGGGAGGGAGAAAAACTGGCATCATTCCTCATTTCAGTTATTTAAGCTTGAATGAATTTAGCATTAAGGCTACAGTCGAGCCGGGACCTTTAAAAGCAGTGCTCACATGGTGGATTCCTGCTATATTTATGGACACACCTGGGCCCATATTTAGAGAGTCGTTCTGAGAAAGTTTGCTAATCCAACCCTTATGAAAATGAACTAAAGGGTTACTATCGTATACTATAAGAATAGTACAGTGTTCTATAGTGTAGGTGTAGTGTTCTATAGTGCATTTCACCAACTATGGCATTACCATAGTTTTTTCTGCCATGTTATTTTATTAGCTATGGTAGCCCTACAATATTTCAGTAGTAATACCAAACTCTAAAAAGCGAGTTCCAAAAAAAACCATACAATTACTGTAGTGATACTGATAGTTTTTGGTGGTAATTTTTTATGGTATTCCTATAGTGGGTTTTTTTGTAAGGGACTATCAGGTTCGCATTTTGGCTCAAACTAGATAGTGAAGGAATGGACAATTGAAACAACAGTTGTCACCATCCCAGAGGTTTTATAAATGCAGGTCCTGGAGTTATAACTTGGCATTATCTTCTCTTTGTTGTGCTTTGTATATGCGTATTGATCAATGCAGTTCCCTCGGACATCCTTCTTGAACAAGTTCACATCTATCTCAATGTTGTCATTACACCTGAGTAAATATAGCTCGCATAACTGATAGCATCATGATCTGCTATTTCTCACCCTGTCAGGTGTTGAGGTAGATGCTTTTAAAGAACTGGGGTGTGACTGTCAGGGAAATGTGGCTTAAATCTAAAGAAAAACTATGTAGATGATGAAATAAACATTTGTTAGATTCTTGCCTCATTCCTCGAGTGGTTTGGAATTTGTCAAGCAACTGATTTGGTTACCATTGAGCTGGAGAAGAGTGGTTTCTTCTTAGTTTCTGCGTACAATTTTCTATGAAAAGCAATTTCTCTGCACACAGTTCAGATATTATGCATTTCCCTGTGGACATGAAATTTTAAAACACGAGAAGAGTGTCTTTCTCCGGGGTAATCTGTGTTGTTGTAAAATTGCATTTACGATACGCACAGCTCCAAGAGCAATGGAAATTTAATACAGCATTTTGAATATGCACAGCAGTGTCCTCCTCTGGTCAGTAAAATGCTTGCAGGTTTGTCAACGGTGGCCTCAATACGGTATGTTATAAAGCAACTTCGATGGAATGACTGTGCAGGTGAAACTGCTGCACTGAGTGATAAGACTGATCGGAGCTCGGCTGAATTGTGTTTAATGATTCAAACTAAAAGAAAACAATGTTTTTTTTTTGTATTGAAACTCGAGGAAAAAGATTGCAAACGCTGGTCAGATGGGCCTAAAGCAGTGAGACAGCACAGCATCTTTGAAAGTGTTGGCCAATTCAGACGAACACACCTGCAAGCATGCACGTGATGTGTCTGCTCATCCTATCTGTCGCAAGGGCCTGGTGATAATGAACGCCTCACCTTTTAGAGGAAGAGAAAGAAAAAAAAAACGGTGACCCAGCAAGGTGCTGGGGTCCTGATATGCTGCTCATTTGATGTCGAGCGCAGTCGCAGCTGGGCAGAATTACGCAGTGATTGCCAGCCTCTCACCGTTTAATCTCCAGTGACGGCAGGTCAAAAGAAATCAACATTAGCATAGCTGACACTACCACATAGAGCAGCGCTATTTCTAATAGTCTGTAAATGTTATCGGAGATCACACAGGGGAAACATTTTCTGATAGCAATTCTCTCTCTCTCTCTTTTTTACTCCTTACCCTTTTCATCCCTCTTTAATGTATGTATTTAAATTAGCCCGGTCACATAAATCCTCCAGTTAACTCATTTTCCATCAAGCTCACGGCCATGGATTTTCTATTATCACTTTCATTACCACTATTCTGTTCATGTAAGTCGAAGATAGGGAAGAGTTTGAATTGAATATAGGTCTGACTTTTAACTCAAGACTTTAAATACTCTCTTCAGATCCTGGCTCAATCTGGCTGACTGCGGAAATGCAACTAATGTATTATTTTTTTCCTGAAAATTAATCAGAAAATCAAAGAACAAATCATTACCACCCCATTTACTGCTCAGCTTGTCCTTTAATTAATTACTTTAGAAAAAAAAAACCTAAACAGCCTAATTAGGTTTCTAAATGGCACAATTTCTGCTGGCCCGGAAACCGGACTTATTCCAAATTGAGTGCGGGAGGTGGTATTTTATAGCACAAAGATAGGGCAAGACTCCATATGTGTTTTTGAATTTCAGGCCAATATCTGCCCTCAGTTATTTTTTCAGCCCCATCATTTACAAGGCTTGACATTTTTTGTTTTTTTAGAAGAGATGAACTTGTAAATGGGCTGTTGAAGGCTGATCTCATCTACTTATACAGGCCTGGTCCACTGTTGTTGATGTGTTGTGTTCAGCTAACTGGCTAGCTAAGGCAGCTAAGGCAAAGTCAGTGGGGGAAGCCTGAAAATTCATCAAACCTGGGGGGTATACTACAAAGCTGGCTTTGTGATTTAGCCTGACTTCAGCACTTAGTAAAACCAGGAACCTCTTCAAATCTGGAACATGGACTAAAATGAACGGTGCTGCTTCAGGTGTTACTTTAGCTTTAAGTCAGGCTTTGTCACAAAGACAGCTTCGTCGTATACCCCCCTGGTCTAGCGCTGGAGGTACCCCAGACTGATCCAGATGATGAAGGAGGCCGGCACAGATGGGCGACACTCTACTGCTAAAAAAGCCAGGGCACTCCAAGTGTCCTCCATCTTAGACAAGCAGTGATGGATTTACCCAGTCGAGCACAGTTTCATCAGGGATGAATAAATCAGAGGGAATGTTGTTGCTTCTGTACCATCCACTTTTCAGTCCTTTCCCCTAGAAGTCCATAAATTATGAAAATTGAATAATGCCACTTACATAGACATAGCAGCGTTTCTCTATGTTGTGTTTAGATGATCTGTAAACCTGGAAGATATGCTTTCTGGACCTCAAAGTCTCAAGGACGGCATCAAGGAGCGGCAATTGCCTGATGATTTTGGGTTTGGATCCAGACCTGGGCCTGTCTGTATAGAGTTTTTATGACGTCCCCGCATCTGCGTGACTTTCCTCTGGGAATGCCAGTTCGCTCCCACAGCCCAATCATACATGTTTGACATATTTGGAGAACTGAAATTATTCCTAAGTATGAGCGTGGGTTCGATTGGGATGTGAATCTGTTTGCCTGAAGATGGATCGGCAAATGGTCCAGGGACTGTTTTTGCCTCTTGCCAAGTGTATGGTTCGTTTGACTCTGACCACCCCTGCGACTCGGACCAGGTATAAGCAGGTGAGATAGCAGATGGATAATTATCATAGCTATGGACGCTCATAAGAAAACTTTGAGTCCCATCTGTGGGACTCAGCAGGTATACGGCACCAACACAATGGCACTCGATGAGGCCAAGCAGTCGGGATCAAGGCTGTGTGTATAATTCAGCAGTGCCCTTGTTGTAGGAATAACTTGCCATCAACATCTTGTGACCCTGCATCTAATGTGTATCCTGGCCCTTCCTGAGTCTTGACAACAGATTCCATTACATTATGTTTTGGTAAAACTGACCGATAAGCATTTTTACTAAATGCAGTTTTATTGCTATAAAATACATGATTTTATTTGAGGATGGCCAGTAAGTCTGTGGCCAATGTTGTCTCCACCATGCTCTAAAGCAATTTATCATCATTTAGGACCGTCGATGGCGGCTCAAGTGCTGCAATGCTGGGTTGCGCAAAAGATTACCCTCACATTGACGCTTTTCAGCTTAGAGTGAACAGCACTGATTTAAAGGCCTTGTATTGAGAACCCATTCAGTGTTACAGTGGAGGACAGACAGGAGTTTGGGAGTTCTGAGACCTCACCAGTTTGTCATCTGCCAGTACTGCAGTAAAAACTTTGACAAAATTATTTAAGAAACCATTCATCGCAAATACATAATAATTATCTGCCAAGGTAGTGCATTATGCTATTTAGTGCAAACACTCTACTGCCCTCTGACAGGTTCATGGTGGTAGTGCATGATAGCGGTGTATTTTGGTACAGTAAAATGTGTGGTGAATTGTTTACCATGGCTCTAAATTCGCCCTTTTCCACTTATTCTCTTTAAGTGGCCTTTTTTTAAATTATCCGCTGAGCCACTGTAACAAGTACTTGTGTACTTGTTTGATATTGCTTTTTGTTCTAGAAACAACGATGCATTAATTAAAAGTTAAACAAGAAATCCCAGCGTGAGGGAAAGAAGTAAAACAACCATTACGAAAGAGAGAGAGAGAGAGAAAGAGAGACTGACTCTCCCATCTTTTCATAATTAAGCCATATTGGTCCTTAAAACTGAAGGACAGCCATAGCTGTAAACAAGGAAGGACAAGTACAACTTCCCTCTGTGGGTCACGGTTCATAGAGTGGCATTGTGTTGATTTTTGTATCCAGCAGAGTCAAGGATAGATCTTATATTCTCACTTGGTCTTTCAAGTAGCCAGACTTTGGTTTTAATTAAAAAATGTACTGTGGTACTATATGCTGCATAATCGTGACATACTACAATCAAAAGTGAGGCTACTATATTATTATGTTTGATCCTGCCTCCAAAAATTGAGTTGGGAGCCTACTGTTTTACATGAGAATTGGATATTAGTTTATCCATTTTTAAAAAGAGCATCTGCAAAAAGCATATGCAGGAGTCCTGTTTTCTCTATCAATATTCCACCGTTGGAAACGCAGCTGGGGTGACATATGTTAAACAGATTACAGTCAGATGGCTGTGCTACGATATAAACCCTCACTGTCAGGCCCATTTTTTTCTTCCAACAGCTGATTCTGCCATCGCTTATATGCTGTTACGTTTTTATCTACACGCCGTCATCGCCTCCACCTCCTCACAAACTGTTGACTGCGCGCAATTGACTGAAAAATGCGCTGATATGATTGCGCCGTTTAAGCTGCTGTGGATACGGTACCGTACATTTCCGAATCGTTTGAATGACTTTAAATGGTTCGAAATGTATTTATGATAATATATACAACCACTGAGCCACAAATGAAAATCGGCGAGAGTTATCATTTCTGGGGGAAATGGCCTCAAAGAGGAGTTGTTTGCATTTCAGGTGACATTTAAAAGGATATTTGACAGCAGCACTTGAGAAGCTCAGGATTGCGGATGGAGAAATCAGCTGCTTTTCTGGTCGACATCTACGTTTTGAAGCTCATATTTATGACCGGAGATAACTTGCTTTTAAGCATGTTTATGTCCACGCATAATGGCTTATTCTGCGTCTGTTTGGAATATTGGTCGTGCAGAATGTGCGCGTCCTTGGAAATGGTCTCTATGCGTCTGTGAGATGTAAATCACGCATGACTGGTGGGGGTAGTATCGGGGCAGTTTGGGGATTTGACAGGGTCAGGGGTCAGAAGGCATGTCACCAGGGACAACAATGGTTTTGTCCCAATACCCACACTTGCAGTCTTAGTACTTAGTGCAGTGGCCACTTCAGTAATGCATTTCCAGAAATTGGCCAAAGCGTATAAGTCGGCGAAAAGACCGTAAGTGCGGTGAGGTTTTGTTATCTCACATTGGGACACACATGACGAAAGAAAACTGCTGAGGCAGCAGTTAAAGGAGTTTTTGAGCCAAGGATGTTATAAAGAGGATACATACTGTATTCTGAATAAATTAGTGAATAACGGCCCACTTAGTAATCTGAACATAAAAAGCAAACATTAAGACATCGTCCAAAATCATAAAAACAATGATAAATTATCTAATGAAGGCCTCAATATATGACCAAATGATAAGATCGCAGTTGCTTAATTTACACTGAGTGTATCGCCCGATAACTGCAGCTTCAGAAGACTGTTATAACTTTATTTTCGCTGGAATGTTTTATTGGCCGTCATCGTTAAAATCACACCTTCCTCTCTGCGTACAAAATCCTAATACATTGTGGAATACACTTACCACTTTGGAGCAGTATTAAGGGCTATTAGGATAGGTGCTCATAAAGTGTGGATTAACTGCACATGTGCTTGGGCATTTTAAGAAATTGGATCGTCTTTTGCACTTAATAGCATTTCAATGCGCACTCAAGATCGTAAGATTGCAAGTTTAGGTATTGGAACGGAGCCTATGTTGGAATGTTTTGATAGCAAGTATGCCCTCTAGTGGAAACTACAAGTAACACACAAAGCACTTTCAGCTAGTGTGTTAATAATTCTGCTCACGAAGGAGCTAGTTACCTCCGCCCAACGAAGTTGAAGGAGGTTATGTGATCATTACAGTTTGTCTGTTGGTTGGTTTGTTGGTTTGTTTGTAAGCCAGATTACGCAAAAGGTCATGGATGGATTTTAATCAAATTTGGTGGAATGATTAAGTAGTGTTCAAGGAGGAGGTGATCGGATTTTGGGAGTTCAAGGTCAAAGGCATGAAAACGTGACACCTCGTCCCTCAAAACACAACATGGTGCTACCTAATGTATTGTATGGCTGTTTGCATAGGTAATGGATGAGAAGTGTGGAAATGACAAATCCTGTGGACACCTACCATCATGCGTCACAGCGTTCTGGAGTGTGTCACCTGAAAATCACGACACAATGCAAGCATGAGCTGCTGTCTTAACGTTGCTGCTAGCAGGTGCAGTAGCATGAAACAACCAAAGAATGCTGACTCCTTCTGTTCAGGTTCACTTCTGCACAAAACACTATGATTAGCTCCATATTGCCCCCTTTAGGACTGATGCATAAGTATGTTCACTAGGGTGGCGCCTTTTGTATTAGCTGGGTCAGGCGGCCTGTATTGTTTTATCCGACCCAGTTAGACAAAGCAAGGCCCCACTTCCTTATCAACCTGGATGTATCAGCAGGAGGGTTGTGGCAAGAAAGGATCACTATTTTGATGAAATTTCTCAGCATATGCTGAAGTATGTCACGTCTGCAAGAAATCAATGGTGTCAAAACTGGCTGGTGAGGGTCATGGTTTGCGTCAGGGGTGTGGGTAGGGTAAGACAGTTCTCGCCGCAGTACAGTAGTTGCTCTTACGACAGCTTTTGTCATACGGACGTAGGCGTCGTTACATTTAAACTGAGTTTGAAAAATGCTAGCCGCTGCTAGGCTTTTTCATTTGTGTTTGTGTGCTTGCATTGTACCATGTTTCTGGCCTTAATTGAGCTAGTAAAGCTTACTTTCTTCATCATGGGCTGGGAGTGCCTGGGGTAAGAGTAAAAGTTGATGAATGAAGAGTAAAAGTAAATTTAATCAAAGCAGATTTGAGGGGCAGATTAATCTCCATTAGAGCTCGTTCTCCTGTGGGTGTATGTTGGCAACCACCACTCACGGCCTCCTTAGCACGATACTTCTGCGCCTGTGGGAATCATTGCTATGTAGCTTGAGAATCAAGACTCAGCTTAAAGATGCTATATAAATAGACACAATGAAGTCACTTGCATCTGAAAAAATATTATGAAATGTATTTAATTCTGTGCCGCACCTCATTTAATTCATTTTTGGATTCTGCGCATTACCACAGTGCCTAAGTTTTTCTATGGTTTTATGGTATGGTTTTTAGTCTCATTCGCACCTCATTCACCTGATCCATTGGGTCAAAGTGTTGGGTTGGGGGGTTGCTTAAAATGGAGAGCAGATGGGCCCATAAGCAGATTACACTTGGGGCTAATTAACTGGGGTTTGTTTTGAAAGTCGACTTTTGTTGCTATTTTGTTCGCAAAAGTTTTATGATTAGCCTGCGGCAACGGCTGCTCTTAGTTTGAGGCGGCGCATCAGCTGTTCCTCATGTTCAGACTGTCCCAAAAAAATCTCGTTGCTGTTCATTGCTGAGTTGATTGGTTTTGATTATGGTTCATGGAAGTCGGCAATCATCTTTGCTTTTTCTGTTTTAAATAAGAACAAGAGCATTCTGAGATTGAAAACTTTCCTCAAGGCTGAGCACTTCCCCTTTATCACCCCCGCAAAAGATTCTCTGTATTTTTTATTTTATTTTTTTTTGTCCCTTTTTATGTGGCAGAAACCTACATGATTTCAGCAACAATGTTGTGGTGGTTGGAAGTTTCTACCTTTGTTACTTATTTTACATTAGCGACAATTACTGACCTATTGTCAGGTTTCCACCTTTATTTCCTTCTTTAAGCCCCACCCGGGGCAGGGCTGAACCCTGACACTGTCTTCCTCATCAGACATCATTAGTTCCTGATTGGTTCACTGTCTTAATTGAAATTTTACACCCTAAATCACAAGTGTGCCAGAATTGCCTTTTTAGGCCTGCTTTGGCATTTGTGTACTTCGCCTGTCCTCCTAAAAATTAGGGGTCACCTGAAGATTCTAATATCCCCTGAGTTTCCACCATTTTGGGACCCAAGTTGGCTGGACCTTCAGTTTTGTTCGGAATAAACCAGTTCAGGATAACGAGGCCTCTGATTAGCTGACTACTGGTATGGTCAATCTATAAGACTTGCCCACACATTCTGGCCTTGAGCAGGCTGCTGGAGTTTTTTTTTACCTCCGCCAACGATGTTGGGGTGGAGGTTATGTTTTCGCCCGTTTGTTTGTCTGTCTGTTTGTGAACAACATAATTCAAAAAGTAATGTACGGATTTGTCGCTCACGCTCACTGAAACAATATGGCCGCCACGGCAGCAATCTTGAAATCCTATGACAGGCGATAACTCAACTTTGCTTCCACTCATGCACATTTGGATTGTGCTGCCTTGGCGGAGGTTTGCACTCTACGAGTGCCTCTAGTTTTATCTGGTTTGTTGACAGATTTGTGAGTTTTAGCTTTTTTGCAGTTCTGCTTTCTCTTTCAGTGATTTTGATGGGCCATATGAACCTGCCTGAGCACTCACTGCTGAACTGTGATTCTATCAATGATAGAATATTTCAGACTGTTTTACCACCATAATCTCAATTTTGCATAAGTCCTTGAATCTTAAAGATATCTGGGTTCAGATCACTTTGTAATATTTTTGTCATTGAAATAATGTCCCCCAATTTTTTTCATTTTTAAACGTCATGTATCTCTCAAAACTCAACCTTTCAATGTTTAAGAATTCCTCAAAAAAAAAAAAAAAAAAAATCCTGGGTCCAGATGACTCCCTAAATCTAATCACCTGTGAGTCAGACCAAGATACACCGCTGGTCAAATTCTCATGCAAAATTTTACAATTAGTTTTTTGTGTAATTCTGCCTACTCACTAATCAATCTCCTCGGCGGTGGTAATAACTATTGAGTCGCAAAAGTCACAAGTTATATAATGTTTAATTATTTATAAACATAAATAATAATAAACAAATAATAAACAATGGAATAAGCAAATCCATAGATAACATTCCCTTGAGTTTACTTTGAAATGGATTGCTCTGACGGTGCGTGGATCCAAAAGGTGAATTAATAACTTACAATGACAAGGGTGCTCTTTTCAGGCGTTAAAAGATAAGGCAGGGTTTGGTGTGTAGAATTATCAGTAAAATATTTCTGTATGCAGCCGGCATTCGTGTGATTTCTGTGACATTTGCCAAAGATGATCTCTGGATTGTATAAAGTTGCCAGAATTATCCGAAATGCCAATCAAATGCACAGTCATTCAGCCAATTCTCAAAGCATTAATATTACAACATATGCTGCTCTATAATCACCATAAATCATATTTGACACTGTCCTCAGAATTCAACCAACCTCTTTTTTTCCAAAGTCTTGACACCATTGTCTGCTGGAATTACTGATAATTCACCGAAGGGGAAATTCCTATCTGTCTAAATCTACACCCATTCATTCCTCGATCAATCACATGGCTGTGGTCTTCAAACTCTTCAGTATGATCTTCTTTGATCGCTGTCAGCACGGCGGGTTTACAAAATGCAACTGTTTTGCAGTTGGGGCACAGGCGGTGGTCTGCAGTTCTGGGTGGTCAAAAGAAAGAGTGTTTTTGAAATAGTTTGGGAGTCACAAAGCCTCAGGCTGAAAAGTAAGCCCTCTTATGACCAGCTCATTCTTAACAGGCTAACCTTAGTGGTTAACATGCCCTACAGCTGCCATTTCTGCTGAGCAGCAAGCAAAAGAACTTCCATTTTGCGTGGGATCAGTATGACATGGACTTAGCAGTGCTCCATCCTGCAGGCGCCGTGGAGACCGTGTGATTATGAGAAGTGCAGGAAAGAGGCTGTGGCACTGGGGGGGTGGGGGTGAATGCGTAGCTATACCTTCGGAATGGGTTGGGGAGTGATGCTGGCAACTGTGTGAGTGAATTGCTTCTGTATAATGGGAATCTCAGCGCTGTTTACTACAGAGTCATCACTCATGTACGCCCCCTGCCTTGTCAAGCTGCGTGCATGTGTGCGAGTGTGTGTGTGTGTGTGTGTGTGTGTGTGTGCTTGTGCGCGTGCATGCGTGTGAGTGCTTGTGTGTGTGTGCATATATGCGTGCTTGTGCATTTGTCAGTGTGTATGTATATGTGTGGTGTATGAATACGTGTGTGTGTGTGTGTGTGTGCTTGTGCATGCGCATGTGTGTGTGTGTGTGTATGAGCATATATGCGTGCTTGTGCATTTGTCATAGTGTATGTATATGTGTGGTGTATGCATGAGTGTGTGTGTGTGTGTGTGTGTGGGCGGGTGAGCGTGTGTGTGTATGTGTGGTTGTGTGTGTGTTTCTGTGCATGGGATCGGAGGGAATGCGGCTGGGAGATCATTTGTTACCCTCTCCTGCCTGTTCCCGCCCCCATGTCACGAGCCCATAATCCCACCCGCTCCCCCCCCCCCTCTGCTTTCTGGGCTGTTTGTGTTTCTCTGCTGAGGAGAAAATGCATTTACACCCACAGCCTCACTCTCTCTCCTCTCCCTCACTTCTCATTGCACTGCTGTATCACATTATCATTCATATAGATCACCGATGTGGCGTGGTTCCTGTTTGAAGCATTTGCATTCCAGTCGGCACTTAATCAAATTCGCGTCTGGTGGGAAAATATATCGAAAAGATTAAAAACTGAAGAGGTGACGGTTTGCTACCTGAAGCTGCTGTTGAGACCACTTCAAAAAGATGAGGAGTAACTAGGCATATTTGATTTAATTAGATTCTTTATACACCACAAGAAAAAGCTACAGGCTTACTATTGCACATAGACACGCATTCTACAGTGTACTCGTGCTTTCCCACGCGTACCCTTACACTGAAAAATATTGGTAAAATTTAGTCTGGTCTGAAAAGCTTAGTACCACTTCATGCCCTGGCATGACTTTTCCTAAACTTGTGTGAAAGTGAAAATATAACTGTATAATCACGCCAACCCTTATCTTTGAAGCAGTGTTTTCTTTCTTCTTTGCATCTAATATCAGAGGTCTCACATGTATGAAATGTCTTTTCAGGGCGGACAGAAAGGCGTTTTTTTTTTTTTTTTTGTAATTTGGTGTCTGATGTGGAGCTGAATACGTCCAATTCCCGCTGAAATTCTGAAATGTCCAATTAAGCGTAATCGCATCTGCACTCATGCGTTAACCTCACCGCTGAGTGCAGACGTCTTCGGTTCTGCTCCAAACACATGATCTCGTCGGACTGTTTCCTCTCCCTTCACAGACTGCAGACAGATTCATGTGGAGTAAAATGATGTCTTTTCATTTGCGCTTTCATTGGAGGCTTTGAAATGCAGTATATATCACCCCCTATCAAACCGCGCTAAATCACTAAATAATGATGAAATGGGGACCCCAAACCGACCAGAAGTTTCACTATGCTGTCCAAAGAAGCCTCTGGTATGGTCTGGGGTCAATTTGGGACTGTACAGTCCGCAGTGTGATACGTTAATTGAATAAGTCATCCAACTCGGGCAACCTTATGGATCACATTGCATTTTCAGTAGGAAGACATTTTAGGACATTTCTATTAAGTGTTAGGAGTCTATAGTATAAACCAGGTAACTACCCGCGAATTTGTGAAACCTTTATCTTTTGATTTAATGGCCTGAATTTTTCTCTTCAGATGCAAATCTTTTCAGCGTCATTGGACTGTCACACTTCTCTCTCTTTCCTGCGAAACGTTTTCGCTCTGTGATTTTATGTCTGCCATCTTGAGTAGATACCAGTAATGCTAGAAAAAGTAATTCTCTCATAAAATATTAACAAAAAATATATAAATTGTATGTTATATGTCGCTCAGTTGGCAGATATTGGAGAAATACTGTACATTGTTTGCTGGCAGCATTGCCTGGAAAGATTTGTAGTTTATGTTGCCCGTTCCCATGCAGAGAAATTATCAGCAATAGAACAGAGTGGTGAAACAAAATGTACAACTGAGAATGAATAAAAGTGATGGAATTAACATTTTTTATAACTGGTATATTCCTGGTCTGCACTCGTATAATCAGGCGGTTACACTCTCATTAACATTGCTCTTAGCTCACACTTTTAACAACAGTATGCGGCAGTATATGACTGCGTATATCCTTCAGTTTTTATAGTCCACTAGTTTACAGACCAACAACCTTTCCAATGCAAGTACAGCGCTCAACTAACTGAGCCATCAAAGTACAGTGGGCATAAATTGATCTGGATGTAACATGGATGGTGTGGCATCCTGTGTGATAAGATCCCATCATATCATGGCCAAAAAGGCCAGTGATCCGACTGGAGTGACAAAGTGTAGATATGGCCTTTGGAATTAAGGATCAATTCTTACCCTGAGGCAGATAACAGACCATCGGCGGGAAGAAGATAGGGGCTAAATTGAGAGTTTACGGATGAGATTGTCGCTTGTGAGCAGGGATTCAAGATGTGTAAGCTACAATGCATAAGCACTTGAGCTTAGATCTTTATGGATGCATCCTATTTGTGGTGAGTGACAACTGATCTCCCAGTGGCATGGCAGTGTGATGCTCTCATGGAAAGCCCCTGCTCAGCAATGTCACATTGATCACATGAGGTCGGGCTTTGACTAGAAAATGCATGCTTATCCCATCTCCGTCAAGTTTTTTGATCAACTGTATGTATGAATGAAGTCAGTCTTTGGACCCTCACACAATTTTACAGAGCTATAATTACATCGTTCACCTTATGTGGACAAAACGCCCTTAAATTGCCATTTGACCAGATAGAACGCACTCAAATGTCAAGGATCATCGCTGAACAACAACAAAAAAATTTAGTTGGTGGGCATTCTTCATATATACATATATATTCCAGTACGAGTTTGAGATCCAAGTAGCCCAACAAATCCAAATTACAAATAGATGTACATAATGAATCAAATCTGACTGACGTGTAAGTGGTACAGAGATTGAGAGCCGAACAGATAATCTGCTGCATAGACAGGGGTTCTGAACAGTTCTCACTTTCCTTTGGGTGTGTTTTTAACACACTTAAAATCTAAGGTGGCAGGATTTTTTTGGGATGGGCGGGCATGCTAACTGCTCATTTTCATGGCCAAATGACACTTGCGTTTTAGCTTGCAAATCTAGAAATTGGAGGATGCTGGTTTTCAACTGAAACCTTGTGTATTTAGGCAATACAGTTTTTCAGATATAAGCTTTGTACTTGGGGATGTTAAAAAGACAAGGTTTTAAAAAGATGTTACTCTTCAAATGGTTAAAAACGCACATTACCGTTTTAATGAGGGCATTTGAATCATATTCGGTAAAGCATGTACGAGTTAGAGAAATTTGCAATTCGTTGGTGATTTCAGGAAGTGACTTATCTCTTCTTTTTTTTTCTTTTAGGGTTTTGAAATATAGGCATCTTGTTGGTCCAGGGGGCGAGGTTTTTTGTTTAGCTAGTCAAGGTTTCGATTCCATATCTAACCTCGTTCCCATTTTATGAAACATCGCAATTTGACGCATGTCTATAAAAAAAATCATTTATTTCACGAAGTGACCTATCTCCCTTTTCCCCAGTTAAATGTGTTTATCCTGTCATTGATATCTAATGCACAGCTGTGACCTAGTGACTGAGTGAACTCTAGCCTGCTACATATAGGTTTTATGACTTGAGTCTGTCGTCAGAATCTACATTCTTGTAGTACACGCATCTCCCACATCAACGTTTTACCCACAGATTTAGCAAAACCACGAGTCTAGAAAACTGACACGATGTGTAACTTATTTATTAATTTGTAATCAAGATGAACTTCCTATTCAATTTAAAAGAAAATAGGTAAGAGCACATGTTATTTAAAAAAAGTCCAATAGGCCTAGCCTACCACATGATCAGTCTCCCCTAAGAAGGTGTTTTTTTTTTTTACTATGAAACATCTTTCCCATAACGCTACATGTCATGGCTGTTTCTTTATTCCCACGCAAAAGTATGGGGCCATCTTGTGTTGAAAGTTATCATGGGGCCCAATACGGCCTTATGAGACGTGTGGCTGCAAGAACGCTGTTAGTGTTATTATTTTAATTTATTCAAATGTATAAGTTTTGATGTCTTTTCTATTGTTTTCTAAGTGTAGGAGAACCTCCTCCGGTAAGGACTTTTAAAGATATATTTTCCCTCCGGGATTTATGGTGAACAATCAGAAATCTCATATATTGGACCCATTTCATCCCCCATTTCTTGGTATAGCGATTTGCTGAGCTTCTGCAACGGCACTGATGAAGAACCCTGACCACATTGCTTTCTATTGTGAACTGCCACATTGAAAAGTAAACATGCATGCTACTGAGATTCAATAGCCAGCCTAGTTTGGTAGTGGTTTCATTGGTAGTCTAAGTTAGCCAACCTAGTTTGGTAATGGTTTCTAGTTTCTTATGGGATTTTCAAGAGAGATAAACTTCTGTACCAGTATATGGCAAATGCATTGCAGAATGGTTACCCATTCCACAATGGAGGGACTCTAAATAATTCCGAAATAATTCACATTTATTTTTGATCAGGACTGTTGCACTGGATTTCAACGGAGGGCTTCAGGAGGAGGTATGAAGTGTTAATATGCTGGTGGGGCTAACAGGAAATGAAACACTGTAATAATTTTACTTTTAACCGGTCTACGAAATAAACAGTCTCTGCGGGATATTGTATGACAATCTTGTGTTGTGTTTTATAGATTATACGTTGATTGTGCAGGCGGTACCATCTGAGTGATGAAGTTACCCTGTTGAGCCCCTTATTTCATTAAATAGCAACTGACGAACATCATAACCTTGGCAGTTTCTAACATTTTACTATTTCACAAACTGGCATATTCCAGGCGTATCTCATATCATTACCACTGTTTCACAAAGTGATGTATTTCCTTGTAATAAAATTTATTGGATAATTAGGTCACAGTACCAGATGCTGCTGTTTGCCCCATTATCTTCACATATGCAGCTATTAAGATTCAAAGAATCAAGCCGTTTAATTAGATTGAGCCTCTACCAGGAAACTGGAAATTTTCCAGAATTTTCCAGTTGAATTTCTCAGAATTGGTAAAAACAGAAATGCGTCACTTTGTGAAATCACTGACGAATTGTTACTGTCCATATACAAACACAAGCCCCACCGGCGCATGTGTGCCCACATCCATGGATTCATCCCATAACATTTTTACGAAACTGCAAATCTAGTGAAGCTCATTATGAAAGAGAAATGACCACAAACAACATGCACTTCCCAGTGCTAATATATGTATGAGTCCTTATACTGTAAAACAGTACTTTACAGCGTCGCTGTTCTATTCCATGCTAATGTCTGGGGTATCCTGTCCAGACCGTATACCTCCTAACTCCTCTTCAGACATTTTAATAAAATCCTTTTATGAGAGATCATTCCTCACAGTGACTGAAGCAGCCCTGAGGAGACAAACATTCATGTGAATCCATGGCCTGTATTTGCTCTGTGTCTCCATAGCTCTGCGCACATTTCTGTGCACTACGGTAATGTATTATTATCTATTTATAAATCTTAGGAGAACGTACATAAGAGGCACTCCACAGCTTAGCCGCATGTTAATTTATGAACCTTTTCTCTGTGCGCGGCCCTGTGCCCTTCTGCGCACCTGCACAAGTTTCTATATGTATAGATATGATTGTGCATGTGTGTTCTGTATTTGTGCATCTACATAAGCGGATTACTGTATGTGCTTGTATTTGGTTGCAAGAGGCACCTCACGACACAGTGACTCAAGTAATTAATGCAAACCTGTTATATTTTCTGTGTCTGTTAATTAGTCTCATTGCGTTTCAGGCTGTCCATGTTTAGTTCCAGTTTGGTGTCGTTAATTCAAATTCAAATCATTCAATTATTGCAGCTCCTAAATCCCTGAGTATTTTTCTTTCAATTTTCCCACATCTACACTACAGGCCAAAAGTTTGGACACACCTTCTCATTCAATGTGTTTCCTCTATTTTCGTGACCATTTACATTGTAGATTCTTACTGAAGGCATCAAAACTATGAATGAACACATGTGGAATTATGTGCTTAACAAAAAAGTGTGAAATACCTGCAACTGTAAACATGTCTTATATTCTAGTTTCTTCAAAGTAGCCACCCTTTGCTCTGATTACTGCTTTGCACACTCTTGGCATTCTTTTGATGAGCTTCAAGAGGTCGTCACCTGGAATGGTTTTCACTTCACAGGTGTGCCTTGTCAGAGTTAATTAGTGGAATTTCTTGCCTTATCAATGGGGTTGGGGCCATCAGTTGTGTTGTGCAGAAGTCAGGTTGATCGACAGCCCTATTGGACAACTGTTAGATACATACATAATTCCACGCGTGTTCATTCATAGTTTTGATGTCTTCAGTGAGGATCTACAATGTAAATAGTCATGAAAATAAAGGAAACGCATTGAATGAGAGGGTGTGTCCAAATTTTTGGCCTGTACTGTATTTCCCACTGTTTTTTGCTGTATTTGAGTATTTAAGTTATAGTCTGTGTTCATGCCATTGCCGGATTGTCCTGCCTGGTTCATGCTTGTAGTTTGCTCTTTTGTTTTATTTCTCATGCCATGGTTTCCCTAGCATCTCATTCCAGCCTCAGCCCTGTTTGCCAGTTTTCACCCCAGTCTCATGTTTGCATCTCCCTGCCCCAAGATTCCTATCCTATCTGCTCTCGTGTCCCCCTGGACTGATTTGGGTTTTGACCCCGAAGCTCTGCTCACCCCGCATGATCCTGATTGCCATCCTCCAACTTTTGCCTGCAGCTTGATCAAGATCTACCGGCCTGCATTACTCTGTTTCCCGTGTACTGAACCCTTGTCTGACGATAAACTCTGTGTTGTATATTTGGGGTGATCAAAGTTATTGGCCCCATCTGACTGTGGTTTTAATATTTGGGTACATTGATGCGTATAACTTGGTTGTTTGACACACTTACAAATGCATATAAATGGACACTTACATAGAAACACAGAGAAGATATACAGGAGATGTGAAATTTCCAAATTAAATTAACATCTAGAGGAACTACCAAAGGAAAGGAACAAAGCATGAACAAGGTGACATGCTTTGCACTTAATACCATGGCTGCAGATTTAATATCCAGTAACACCATGGCATGGATGACTAATAAATGATATGCATATCAATAAATAAATCAGTCCGTGATCACTGCAGGCTAATTTGCCCCGTCTCCTTTTATAAGATAGTGCAGAAATTCCTGAAGCATGCATATCCATTTGTGACCACACGGGAGTAGTGTTTTACACATTATGAATTTCATTTGAGCGATTGGGGGTTGGCTAGAGTCGTTAACTCACACCTCTGCGTCTTTGTTTTAGAAAGAACACGAATTCCTCATCAAGCAATAGCTTTCATATTTTTTTTATAACGTCTACTGTGCCTGAGACGTGGGGCTTGAACCTCCATTCCCGTTTTTAATGCTTCTGTGATCTTCTTGGTACTGGAGGCGAAGGCCACTTCCCACATTAAAGGTGGAAATACTACAGACCTGCGGTGCGTTTCCCAAAATCACAGATGCTAACTTATATAGTTGGACCCATGGACTGTGAATGGACAAACTACGCTTTAGCAGCTGGAGTCAATACTACCAGAAGTGCTTTGTATGCAGGCAACCAGGTCACATGACCTGGTTTTCCCCTCCTCCCTCCCTCTAAAAAAAATTCAATTCTTCTGCCTCTATGCTTGCTGTCACCATAGGGACGACTGATGGAAAAATCCACAGGTGACACTCGCACGTAGGACATCATCAGGACACTAGTATTCAGCTGTACAGAACTGGAGCTATTGAATTTGAGAAGTTGGCTTTGCTGTTACACAGGAATAGTGAGTCTTCTCATTAGTTAATATATAACTTGCTTTTCAATTATCTACTTGTTGAAGGTAAGTTTTTCAAGCTCCAGTGCAGCAACTTTAAGTTCAACACCTCTGTTAGGGCCTTGAGTGAGGCCCTTGTACTTGAGTGAGGGGGGTGGGCTTTCGCCCCTGCTTAGTCAAATCAGCTGTTGTCATGGACAAAGGAGCAGGGAAAATGCCTGTAATATAATCTCTGTCCCTTTCTCAGACTGTTCATCTATCCCCATTACACTTCCCCTTGTCCTCATTTATACCAGCTTCTCTCATTGTTCCTTCAGTTCTCTTTGAACTGTCCATTTCTTCATCAATTCTCCTATATGTCATCTGCTGTCCTCTGCACCCCGGGTCCAGCACGTTCAGTTACTGAAAAGTAGTGCTCTTTGGTTAATCTGGGGTGATAATGCCATGTGCGCATGCGTGCGGGCGTGCCAGTGCGTGTGCTTGCTGTTTTGCAACAAATTTGAATGAGGCCTAATATCCATGTCACACAATTTAAACTTTAGACTTTAAACATCTGTTCTAAACATGACATGCACGTAATCATGACAAATGAACTGATTGTAATTGTGGATGGAACAAAAACGTTTATGTTGTGGGGGTGGATGGAGGGGTGTGGCAGGACTGACATTGAGAACCAGTGCAGTGGGGAATCACCGAAAAATGATCTCATGAGAGAGAGACCAAAAGAGTCAACAAGTTGTGCAATTATGTCAGTCTGTCGCATTCTCTCTCTCTCATCACTGTACTGACTTGACACCGATTCTCAATTAAAATGACTCACAGCCTACTAATGCCACCGTGAGACACACACACCCACCTGAGTTGCGCCGTACATGGAAAAAAAAAAAATCTCAACACTGATGGGAATGTGATTAAACTTTCCTGAGAACAACAACCGATTGGACAAGGGACAGTATCACATTAACCAAGGAGTACCATCAACTGCACTACTATGCAGCTCAACAATGGCAGTGGCAGAGATACAGTAAAAATAATAAAAACAATAATAATTCATACATACTTAAAATGGCTAACAAATGCCATTCGAGTCCATTTGGCGATTGAGTTCTCAGTCGCCTCTCACTTTTCAGTCACGTAATAACACGACGAGCAGTCAAATGTACGAAACGTCCTTCCCCAACAACCACTTGTTTACTGTTTGAATGTAAAAACTGGGGAACTATTTTTCTTCCATGTGGCTACCTGATGTACCGTGACCACAGGTTTGCACTTCTGTTCGTAACCAGCCATGTTATTTTGTATCTCTTATCCCTCCCTCAATCAGGCACAGTTGACAAGCCGAAACAGTTTCTGTTCATTGCAAAGATTTCTGATAACTACTGGGGCTGGTCAGCTCAAATTAAACACTGCCACGTCACCAAGCTTATGACATCGTCGGCCTGCTGATAAAACCTCACATCTGCAAAATGACAAACTTTACAGGAGAGCATAAAAAATGTTTAATTTTGCATGTAAGAATGCAGCTGAGCTGTGTTCAGGTAGGATGACTATTTTTCTCCCTAGAATGTATTCAATCAATAAAATTTTGTTAATGTTATTATCGTGGACATAGGAGTTTTTGTTTCTTTTTCTCAAACTGGAAATACGAGGTTTTATCAGCACGCTGACAATATACTGGTTTTGAATCAATATAGATTGATTCAATTCAGCTGTGATTTTTAAAGCTGTCATTGTGTGGCTACCAGCAATTTTCTGACCAAGTCCTCATCTGTTCCTGTCAGAAAATTGTCAATTATGGCACGTAATTACTTTTTTTCTACGGCTGTTTTTTTTTTTTTAAAGCATATGTTGCCAGACTTGCGGACTCAATTTGCCTTGTTACAGTGAATAATGTAGCTGTTTTAGTGACTTATGCATCTGCTATTTTGGCACCAACTTGATGAACATCCTGATCTTGCCCTGTAGGCTGACATAGCAAAGTACTGCTGGTTAGATCATTTTCAACTGACACAGGAGGGCAATTACAATTCAAATTAGTATGACTGACCCGTCTTGATGCTTTTGTAATACTGGATCAGAGACTTCAAAGTTGTAACCATTTTTCAAGGGGGCCTTGGATACGAATATTTGTATTTAATTTTTACAGCAGTTAATTTTGTGTTTTGCAGTCTCACAGGCCAGACCATTTGAATACATTGCACAATTTTTTTCATTTTGTGTCAGTCCATTTTTATATATTTTATATTATCATATAATTTAATGTCTTTATTATTATTATTATTATTATAGGTTAAGCAGGCCAGGTTAAGCAATGATCATGTCTGTGTGTGTGTGTGTGTGTGTTTCTGTCACTCTGTCTGTCAGGCCGTGGCCATTACCTGCAACCCCCCCACCCCCCAGGGGGAGCCAGGTTAAGCAATGGTCATGTTAGAAGGAGAGTTAGCTAGCTAGCTAGCTGCCCGGGATAAACTACGCCATGCCACGGGGACCAGCGCATTCGTCTGTCCTCGTATTAAAATGGAGGCCGCTGCGGATCGTAGGCCTATTTGCTTGATGCCTGAGGAGCCTGGATTGTCGTGTATTATATTGTTTTCTATGTCTGCTTAGGTAATTTTTGTATTATTTTTGCGAAATGAACATTACGTAGAATTTCTGTGAACGTTTGTGCTGTATGTAATTATTTCGTTATAAGTGTGTAGCTAGCATGCTAGCTAGCTACATGGAGCTCCGTGTTGTGACACGGACCCCTGCGAACCATAATCGCAATGCATTTCTATAAAACAGTTAGCTAGTTTGCATTAATTAATTATTTTTCTAATTGTATGAGATTTGTCGGTTGTGATGTTACGATTGAATTTGTGCTTTTATTTCTATTTGCGTTGCATTATTCCACATACTTTCGCTGCATACTGCCCGTTTTTCGTTGACGGACAAAGTGATCGCGTTGACACGGATCTTGCATGGAATTGCACACAGCACACGGGGTCCGCTTTCGAGCCAGCTGGGCTTGCTGAAATCATCGATTTTTTTTTTTTTTTTTTAAAGATGGTATAACGTGTTCTATCGTCTTCTGTGTCAAGTTAGCATTTTGTTTTACCTAGCTGGACACAGCTAAGCATTTTTGTGGTCATTTGTGCAGTATGAATGAATTTGACTTATATTACAAGGAGAGTTAGCTAGCTAGCTAGCTGCCCGGGATAAACTATGCCATGCCTAGGGGACCAGCGCAGTTCACCGCTCTTCGTATTAAAATGGAGGTCGCTGCGGCTCGTTGGCCTATTTGCTTGATGCCTGAGGAGCCTGGATTGTCGTGTATTATATTGTTTTCTATGTCTGCTTAGGTTGTCTTTGTATTATTTTTGCGAAATGAACATTACGTAAAATTTCTGTGAACGTTTGTGCTGTATGTATGATCGTGTCTGTGTGTGTGTGTGTGTCTGTCACTCACTCTGTCTGTCACTCTGTCTGTCAGCCCGTGGCTGGGGCCAGGTCTGCTATCTCTGATTGCCTTGTTTTTCATGTGAATAGTTTTGTGTGGTTGGGATTTTGTGTGGCTGATTTTTTTTATTTTACTTGATCTGTTCAAGTCAATTTAGCACAGTTGTTTTTGTGGCAATTAAATAATTACAATTTTGGTTCTACTGAGTACGCAGTTGAATAGAATAAGCAATTGGACAAAGAGGGACAAATTCATAGAATAGTTCAAATTTAAACAATTGACTTAAAAAGTTTAATTTATTGGTCAATTTAGCTTTAATTTATGCCAGTGTTCTCAGTGATGTTGTCTTACAAGCGATACTTGCTCAAGAGATGGCAGTGAAGTACTTGTTGCACAAATAATACAAACACGTGACGGTGCAGAGATGGATGGGTGTGGGTTATTTACTTTTGTATTGATGCACAATAGAGTTCAAACATTTGATGAGATGGGATGTGCCAATAAATTCTGCTTTAATTACACTGGCCAATCAGGCTGGAGTTACTGCTCTAAGAAAGGGACCTAACCAGACTGGTAACTAAGGGGGAGAATTGGGATTGAATGTTTAGCAATATCACTGCGACTGAGGGCAAGGGAGTCAAGACTTCGTGTTTACGTTCCTTGTCACCCACTCCCCAGCATCCCCATGGAAATGCTGGAGTGGTGCTTGTTTGGAGAATCTGCCCTCAGAGCATCAATAGGGGGTACATGTAGGTTTCCATACAGAGTCTACGGTCCTGTTCCCCTCATCTCCAGCCCAAGATACATGGGGTACAAGTGACTACCAAATTTAGGTGGTAAATGTTCATTGGGAGAATATGAATACATTGAATTGTGATGCAAGCTGAATTCCCACCAAATCACTTTCATGGCAAAGCCATTTTTTTCAACAACCCCAATTCCGAAATAGTTGGGGCAAAGTGCAAATTGTGAATCAAATCAAAACGCAATGACTTTCAAATCACACCAGCCAGTATTTTATTCACAACAGAACAGAGAAAACATGGCAGATGTTGAAGCTAAGAAATTTTACAATTTTATCCACAAAATGAGTTCATTTAGTTATTTATTTATTTATACTGGGAGTCCGATTGAGAGCAAACTCTCTTTTTCAACGGAAACCAGTAGCAAAAAAAAAATAATAATAATAATAAAAAACACAGAAAACACCAAGTACAATAAATAAAAACAATGACTACATTACACAAGTACATTCCTGCTTTGAGGCAGCCAATAAAAGACATTTAAAACAATCAATTGAAATTAGACTTTCCAACTTAAAAAAACTGCTGAATCCAATTCCACTTTTGTGGAGCATCATACATAAAAGCAGTTATAGCCAGATCAGTTGGCACCCTTGGGACATCTGAAACCAAAAAGTCAAGAGTGCGCAGACCGTAATCCCCCTTCTTCACGTTAAGCAAACTGGTCAGATATCCAGGCTTTTACCCAACAATGCTTTGTACATAAAAAGGCAACAATGCTGCTGCCTTCTCGTGGCCAGCGAAGACCAACCAGCATTAAAATAAAGTGTACAGTGATGTGTTCGGAGGCCATCTCCAGTTATGAACCTTAATGCAGCGTGGTACACTGCGTCGAGTGACTTCAGCAAGGAGGGTGCAGTGTGCATATAAATCACATCACCATAATCTATTCTAGAGAGAATAGTTGCTTGAAGAATCTGTCTTCTGCAACTCTTCGGAAGGCAGGCTTTATTCCTGCACTGTATAGCCAATTTTGGCTTCAAATTCTTGACCAGCTCATCAGTATGCTTCCTAAAATTAAGATTGTCATTTGAAATTTGATGGCTGCTACAGGTCTCAAAAAAGTTGGGACAGGGGCCTGCTTACCATGATGTAGTATCCCCTCTTCTTTTTAACACAAAGTGGAGGCGTCTGGACAATGAGGAGACGAGTTTCTTGAGTTTAGCCATTGGAATTTGATCCCACTCTTGATCCCACTGGCTTTCAGCTGCTGGAGAGTTTTGGGTCTCCTTTGATAGCCTTAAGGTTTAACTATGCGCAAAATGTTTTCAATCGGTGGAAAATCAAGACTGCAGGCAGGCCAGTTCAGCACACAGACTCTTCTACTATGAAGCCATGCTGTTGTAATAGCTGCAGTGTGTGGCTTAGCATTGTCCTGCTGAAATACACAAGGCCTTCCCTGGAATAGATGTCATCTGGAGGGGAGCATATGTTGCTCTAAAACCTTTATATACCTTTCAGCATTCATGGTGCTTTTTAAAACATGCAAGTGTCCCATACTAAATGCACTAATGCATCCCCATACCATCAGAGAAGCTGGCTTTTGAACTGAACGCTGATAACAGGAGGGGTGGTCTTTCTCCTCTTTAGCCTGGAGGACAAGACGCCCATGATTTCCAACAAGAATGTCAAATTTGGACTCGTCTGACCGCAGGACACTTTGACTCTTTGCCACAGTCCATTTTAAATGAGCCTCGGCCCGCAGAACACGGCGGCTCTTCTGGATCATGCTCAACAATGGTCTCCTTTTTGCATGATAGAGTTTAGGGTGGCATCTGTGGATGCGGCGGACTGTGTTTACAGACGGTGGCTTCTTGAAGTATTCCTGGGCCCATTAAGTAATGTCAATGACACAATCATTCCAGTGAGTGATGCTTTGACATCTGAGGGACCCGAAGATCACGGGCATCCAGTAAAGGCTTTCAGCCTTGTGCCTTACGCACAGAGATTTTTCCAGTTTCTCTGAATCTTTTGATGAGGTTATGCACTGTCGATGATGAGACCTACAAAGTCTTTGCAATTTGACCTTGAGGAACATTGTTTTTAAAGTATTCCACAATTTTTTTACGCAAACCTTCACAGGTGTGAGAGCCTCCAGCCATCTTTACTTCTGAGAGACTCAGCCTCTCTGTGACATCCCTTGTATAGCCAATCATGTTACACACCTGATGCCAGTTAACTTAATTACTTGCTACATGTTCTTTGAGCCCTTCTTTGCCTGTGTCCCAATTTTTTTGAAACCTGTTGTAGCCAGAAAATTTGAAATAAGCTCACTTTCAGGATAAAAATGTAAAATGTCTCAGTTTGGACATTTGAAATGTTATCTATGTTCTACTGTAAATAACATATTAACTCATCTGATCTGAAAGTCATTGCATTTTGATTTTATTCACAATTTACACATCTTCCCAACTATTTCGGAATTGGGGATGCATTACCCTGGCTGTTACTCAGTAGACCCTTTTCAATAGAAAAGCGGCACTTGTTCAAAGGCTCTGGGACAATTTTATTACTCTTTCATCATAGTATATTACTCTCTTGTTATATTTGCGATTAAAGTGAAGGATTCATTTTTGTTAGGTTTCTGGCTTGAATTCCCTGTGCGTCTGGATGATGGTTGACTTTGTTCATAACCTCTCCCCACCTTTTTGTCTGTGGGACTTTTAAATTCACTGCATTGGTAGCAGGACAATAAAAATGCATAACCCACTGCCTGAGATACGCATTGCCACTAGCATACAATAGCGTCATTTCTCTCTGGGGGACATAAGTATCTATTTTCATCTACAGAACCAAAGGTTATAATGTGGACACTTGCAAATGAAGGGGCATTAAATGAAAACAGTTTTTTCTTCAAGGTGACATTTTTGTCCTGTGTGCTGTCAGACACTTGTATTATGTCAAGAAATGTGAATGAGTTATAGTCTTTTTTGATTTCAGGCTGAGTCTCAGAAGGTTTCGTTTTCTGTTGCACCGTGTTTTATTTTAATTGCATGAATTGTGAGTTATACCAATGACAGATATCTCCCTGTGAACTATTCGGACTTGCTATAAAACTGAGGGCACCAGAGAATCTCCACTGAATTAATATTCTCAAAACAATCTCCTTTTTATTTGACCACTAGAGCTGTCAAAAATGCTGGCAGATATCAAATTTGCTGCTATGTAAGCCATCATTTTTATATCATGGTAGTACATTGTAGCTCACATTTTCTGTGGTATTCTGGAAGTGACACAGTTTTCTACAAAATGTCAAGAATTAAACTTTCTTCATGATTATTCTTCAGAGGTCACATGGCTAATCCGTTTATAGGTATACAAATAATTAAATGGTAATTCATTATAGGACTAGCATTGATCTGTACCAGTTGCTTGAGGAAAAGGAAGTCAACTGAAGCGAATCAGTAGTCATTAAGCTGGTTTTTAGAGGTGCCGCAGCCTGCACTTCCGTTCCTCTGTTCCCCATAGGTTTGCGTACTTGCGCCATCGCTGCGACAAGTATCGACACGCCCTTTTGCCAGGAATGGTGTCGGGAAAACTTCTGAAACTTGTCTACACTGGTTTCAACAGAAAAAAAAAAAACCTCTCTCGGTCTCAATCTTTCTCTTTCGCTCTCCCATTGTGACTCACCTATCAGAGATCAAATATCAGCTTTGTTTGAGTTGCACTGCGGCGCTTGGTTTTGAGCAGAGAGAAGGGGGGGGAGGACATGAGGACATTTCGCTTTTGACCACTAGTTGCAAATTCACTACCTCCATCATGACGCATCCATTTTGCTTGAAGTATGTGCAAGCCGTTTGGGAGGGAGGGAGCAAATCACGGTTTCTCAGACAGTTGTCGCTGGAATGTGCCCCATCTGGATCATTTAGACTAAAAAGTGTTTTCGCAACGGCAGTTACTAGGCACCATGGTGTTCAACAGCTCATGATCACACCAGGCTTCCTTAGTTCTCCTCCTTTTCGTAAAAAGACTAGAGACAAGTGTCCTCAAACACCCAAAACACATATCATAACCACCTTTCCTGGAACTGCCCTTTAAATGCGGTGACTGAGGGATAGTTAGGGGACCATTCGAAGTGGAAGAGATGACCAATGTCAGGTAGAATAATAGCTTAGTCAAAGAAATCCCTTTAAGTATTGTGCTGAAATCAAAGGCACTGTGACGGCAAAGTAAACAATGGCGAAAGAGCAAAGATAATGCTATCAGTACTGCTGTATTGCAATAATAGGAATTAATAGGATAGGAATTTTCCACGAAGGTATTAGGTCCAGTTAAATTCTGCCTATTATTCTCTGTTGAGAATAGTAAAATAAGCAAACCGACCTGCTTGGAATCATCTTTCTCATCCAATTGAAATTCATTTACAGGAAGAACACTAGCCAGCAGTTTTGCAACAGGTTTCACTGAGGAATGCCACACTTTCAGCCACACCCCTTGATTGGTAGCATAGCAACAACATGGAAATGTCAGAGTCAGCTCCACCTTGACAGACAGGTCTGGCCTGACGTTGAATAGTATTTTCTCTCACCAGTCGTTTCCTTCGTCTCAGTGTTAAGGCTAGCTCAGGTTTGTTTATTTGTTGTTGTTTTTTTTTTTTTTCTTCAAACCTCCATCCAAGAAACTACCTGCTGTTACCAAATATTTCTAAATCAAAGGAAAAGCAACAACGAAAAACTATTTATTCCACTCCATGGGAAAACTCTGTGCATTGTCATGGTATATGCATTTTTGAGAGCAAGCTGTGACAGAAACAAGATGTTCTTCATGCTACAGGATGCCCGTATGATGAAACTTCGCAGGGTAAAAAAAAAAGCTGGTGCAGCTATGAAAAAACCTTTGCGCCACACCCAACATCAATGCGGAAGCACTCAAAGTCATTTAGATTGATTCTTACGAAGCTCCATTGTCGGTCCCTGGTTTAAGAAATCAATTAAGCTATAGTTTTAAAAAAAAATTATAATTACTCCAATTGGCAATAAAATCTTTGCTTATTATGTATTACATTAGAAAATAACAAAAGAATATTCACTATAATACCATTAGAATATGGTATGATCAGTGAAAAAGCATGATTTGGGAGTCATTCAAAATCCGAACAAAAGCTGAACCAATAGAGATATTTTCAAGCAATTGAAAGTTGAGTTCAACATAGCCAGGCCTTACAAAAACAATTCGGCATGCTTATGGTCACTTTTCTACGGGGCTGTCTGCCCCTGAAAATATTAAGAGAGAAAAATGTATACAAACACACTCCAATCAATGGCATTTGTACAGGTCTACACCACCCCCTGACACGATGCCAATGTATTCAAATGGCTAGTTTGCTGATGAAGGGATACAAGTCAGGGGTTTATTTTTCACATTTTTGAGGATCAGATAGGGAACTTTCCTGCCTTGGTTTTCATTACAATTTTTCAAATAACAAGAGAGGAAGACTAGTATGACCTACAACCTAACTAAACAATAACTTCACTGCAACTCTGTTAAGACTATGGATAATGGATAACTCTGTAGGAGCCGTTACGACAAGTAAAATTGCCACTGAAAGATTTGGGATTTACCTTGGGAGAATTGAGATATTGAGCAGCTTGTAAAGTTCATTAACTGAACTGGGCATGCAAGCACACCAAATCCACCGACTGCATGTCACAGGAAGCATCTGTGCCAAAATGAAGTCCAAATCTAGCATTTGCGATCACTCAAGATTATGCTTGCTTGGGAATTTCTACACTCTTCAGTTTGAAATGGCTCCAATTCCCTTACATTGTTGTAAATAGTAAGTGCCATCGTTGATATATCCTTGTAAGGATTTAGGTTCTTCATTCTGAACAATCGCATTTAACAAAACGTCACATGACTAGGAAGGAAATGTAGTTTCAACAATTTTATTAAAAACCAATTCAAATCAAAATTCACAACCACAACTGCCCCAGCTGTACATGACCCAGTTAAAAACATTTCATCTCATAAAAAAAAATTAATTACTAACATGAATTTTGTGAACATGGACTCGGTAATGTACAGACATTTCAATTATCAGTAGTTCATAAATATTGTCCTTTAGAAAAAAAAAAAGTACACCAAGAATTGCATATAAACAAAGATTTGAGTTATAGCAGTGAATATCCCTAAGGTTTAAAAAGTTGCAAGTTAAGAGAAAATGCACAATATGTTTTGAATGAGCGCAAACTCAATTTTTGGGTTCCAATATGAAGGGTCATTCCTATCAGAATGTGTTGGCTAACAAATTGAACTTCACCACTTAGCTAAAATTCACCACATTCACTTCGGCATCTCATCCAATTCTCGGACCTGAAAGAAAACAGAATCCTTTTCAGTTTTGCAGTTGTCACATTTAGTATACACAGATATTTTTATATACAACCCCCAGTCCAGAATGGTTGGACCATCATAGAAATGCAAATAAAGATCCAACCACCCTCTTCTACACTAACAACATCAAGTAATGTGTTTTCCCGTTTTAACTTATGGATTTAATCGCTTATTGAAAAATATACAATGTGATGACTGTAACAGTCATAAAATGTTACCATAATCAACCGATTACCCCTGCGTAACATTACTGTCTTCTCACCAAGTGCTTGGACACTGAAGACGCCAGTTGGTCAAGTCTAAGAAGCAGAATTTTCCTCCAATAGGAAAGTCTTCAGCAACGCAACTATTGGGGACCCTTCTCGGCAAACATTTTGCTATATAATGTGCCATATTATTCTTTAAGAGAGACCAATAAGGGTTGAAGGCAGGCCAACCTAGCACCCGCACACATCCATGTACTTCTAATCCATGCAGAATGTGATTTGGCATAGTCTTGCTTGAAAATGCTGGGACGTCCTTGGAACAGATGCCTGGGTGGCAGCACACGTTGCTCCAAAATTTGTATACATTTTTCATATTTTTCAAATAATCCAGGTCATGTGTACAGACACACCCCAATAACATGACAAACTCTGGCTTTTTGGACTGACACCAATAACCATACCAGTCATCCTCGTTGTTTTTTTTTTTTGGTCTAGAGAACATGGCGGCTGCATTTTCTGAAAACCACTTGATCGAATATCACAGGCATTCAGAAGTGATTTTTAGCCCTACCCTTTACACGGATATTTAGCCCAATTACCTCCATTTTTTTTTTTTCAATTATACAACATATTTTAGAGGCTGAAATGCCCCAAAACAAAACAATGTTAGCTTTAGGGAAAATTGTTTTCAAAGGGATGAATGATTAGGTCATGTACCAGTTGGCAAAATCAGAGGGGTCTTGATCCATCTTTGCTCTTGAGGGACTGGGCCTTTTTGGAGGTTCCTTTTTCACTATAACATAATTAGCTCACTTGCTAAACATTTCTTATTTTATGTCATCATATCTAATCTTGAACATCATTATTAGCTCCAAATTGCCGCTGTGTCAACTTATGCAGTCTGTTGCAGTCATCAGATATAATATTTCCAATGAACAACGGAATTCACAAGTGAAAGCATATGATGTGTTAAGTTGAAAGGACTTCACAAATCATTCCCATTTGATTTTATTTGCATTTTCCACAATAAGAAAAAAACCCAATTGAGAGATTGTTATCTCATATTCAATTTTTTTTTTCAAAATGGGGATGAAAAAAAAAAAAAAAAAAAGACTTCATTTTGCAGTGCCTGCTTTATTACACATTTGTAGCTTTTGTCATTTTTTTATTGATTATCATCAGCGCCCATTCAACTCAATTTAGTGATGTAGTTTGGTAGAGGAAAATTGTATCATGAATAGAATAATTCTGTGGATGTTATCGGAGGTCTGTACACAACACCAAAAAAAAAAAAAAAAATGACCCATTTTTTGCTCAAGATTTTTACGGTCTTAGATTTCTGAGTGCATAACGCACTAGAACTCTCCGCTTCCCTCTCCCAGGTGTTCATTTGTCTACCCCATGTGACTGGTTGCCATGTGTGCGCATGCAAATGTTAGCATCAGTCCCAAAGGAAAAAACACTTACCTGGGTCTTCTGATACCTCGCCTTATCTCGTTTGTTGGTAAAGTACTGGAAAAAAATGAAATGAGCTCCTGTAAATACCACAATACCATAAAAACTGGCAGACAAATATTGAGCACCATTAATTGCTACGGTGGTGCTCACTGCTGGAAAATCTGAGTACCGGTTAGGATACTCTCCCACCATAAATTTGCTGGCGATGTCGTGTTTGGACAAGACAAATGATCTAAGCAGCAAGCTGCCTCGCAGTATGCAAATTTCTTTACTTAACCTCTTTGCGCAGATATGGAAGCCGGCGTTTGTAAATTCTGTAATTGAGTTTCCAAATTTCTTGCTTCGCTAAAATCATTTTCTTGAGTCTCTCTGTGGCGCAAATATTGAGTTACAAAACCTAAACGGGCTCATGCATGACAGAAAAAAAAATGGCATTATTTGTATTCTGCGCAAAAGGGGTTAATTCTTTTTAATGACTCTAATGACTCCACACGCATTCATTTCATAACACTGCTGAGACAAGAGAACTCATGTCCAAAAATTTGCTTGATGTTCTACGTTGACTTGGGACACTCAAGTCTACTCAAAAGGTGCTCATTCAGCTTTTAAAACTCTAGAACTGTTGACTATTCTGGGAGTTCCCAAATCAAACTCACCAGGATGAGCAGTCCTGCGACGACTGCCAGAATGACGACGACAATGACGGCGATCACCCCGCCGGTCAGCCTTCGCATGGTGAATGTGGGCGGCTCCGCATCTACATAGTAAACCAGAATCTCCTCCATTTGCACTTTCTTTCCATCCACTTCCGGCTCAAACTTCTTGTTACCGTGAAAGAGGGGGAGGACTTTGACCTAGAGTGGGAGACAGAGAGGTGGAATATCACATCAGAATTTCTCTCTGTGAACTGCCACCGCTATACTTGTGGGATTTTATTAATTTATAATCACATTAAAATGATGATACTAGCATGGTAACCAAAGGCTCTAACTTTACCTTTATTTCATTATATACAGCAATTTTTTTACCGCGCCAACTCTCAAAACAAGTTCAGCATTATCAGGCCTACCAAAGAAAACGGCCAGGCTATAACAAGAGATTGTCAGATGTCTACCTTCTTCAAATAACCAGTAACACAAAATCAGAAATATGTTACATTCTTGCTGAACTTTGCACCACAAAACTTTCAAGTCGATGCATTTTCACCAGAACCGAACTCAAAAAAAAAAAAAAAGGGGGGGGGGGGGGGGGGGGGGGAGAGAAGAAAAAAAAAAAAAAAAAAAAAAAAAAAAATCACAAGGCCTGTAACAAACCCAGAAACGAACCAAATGAGTTTTCAATAGTGCGTTTCTGGTTCTTTGAAAAGGTTGACATTTGAAAAACATTTGTTACAGCTTGGCAGTTCTCTTTGGAAGGCTTGATTATGGCTGACTTAAATTGGCTCTTTTGCACTTGCCATGCATTTCTATTCTAAAACCTATGTCACCAGTTTTGATGGTGGCACTTAGAGACAAGACATGAAAATATGGTTCAAGCCTGCTCACATCTTTCTCCATGTAGTATGCTGCTCTTGCCAGGTCTTTCTCCTTGTCTTCCTTGTCCTTCTTCATGTCCACTATGATGAGGCGAGCATCCTTGTCGTACTGCCATAGGAAATTAACATAATCAAGCAGACTGCACGGTTAACCATCCCGACCATTTCCGTGCTGTAGGCATAACTACCAATTCAAAGCCACCTCAAACCAGGGGAAGGAAAAAAAAAAACAAAAAACTATAGACCCCACAAGTCATTAAAAAAAAACTTTATGCAATACAAAAAATAAAGAATTTTGTTAATAAACATTAAAAAAATAGTCTATAGTCATTCTTCTAATTTCAGATCAGGTTTGTTATACAAAACCTGAAATTATTTTCAATATATTGACGGTTTTTGCTTTATCTAGGTTTCCTACATGACACTGAAGGTCATGTTTCCAGATTTCCAGAAGTATCGCGCACGTTCAATTTGAGTTCTCACCGGCCTACAATGAAGTACTGACGTACGTGACAAACACTGAAATAAAGGCCTCATAATGTGCACAGCTCAAGAAAAAGTTCCTCAAAAGCTTTTGGATGACTCGACACCTAAAGTAAGCGAATGAATACTTACCTGCACTTCAATATTATCCGCAACATCAGCAGGCACAGCATATTGATCTTTAAGAGCAGTCGCCAAGGCACTGTACCAACAAAATGCAGTTTTCATCAAGTCTGGGTTAAAACTGCAGTTCTGGTCACAACAAACAGGAAGTTCCAAGCACGCATAACAAACCACCTCCTCCCACTCCCTACCTCCTCAGCATATCAATATTGATAAATGCTAATAACTACATACATACATACATTAAAACATGGATGTAAACATTAGTACGGATATGACTGCAGTGCAAAAGCAGAGTTCTGAGTTGAATGCACTTACGTCTTCAGCTTTTCCTTGTCCAGTTCTTGGTCAGCAGTTTGCTTATGCTTGAGCTGAACGCGTACCCAGCTGTGGTGGCGGGGAAAGGACATATAAAACATTTAATCCAATTCTTACCATAAAAAGCACTAAAGCATTCTGCCAGTGTGTCAGGCATACAGCCAGCTTTCTACAGCTGCGCCAGAGTTGCAAATGCGCACTCCTGTGGTCATTAGGCCCCCAGTCAAAAGTCTGGTCTGCACTAGCCCTTTTCATGACAAAGAAACTACTTCACTACCCACAAAAGTGCATCAACACTAGGTATCAATTTCATACAAAGCAGCCATTGCTGACAGTAAGCTGTCCCAGGCCCGACTCATCCCGCCACCCCTTGAGTCGCCTTACAAAAAGTTTTAAAGTGAAAGTACCAGTTTTACATTTAAAATAACCATCAAATACGGCTAATTAACAGGAGCAATCATCGTATAAACATGCCGAAGCATTTTCCTCCCGGACGAGCCCCCATGACAGCCCTTGGTTCGGGGAGGCGGTAAACTCACTAGGTCTCCACCAGTTTGTCGCACTTGAGGCTCTTGTCGCCCTTGTCGGTACGACGCACTCCAGCGCTGTTAACACACCAGCACTCCTCCGTATTGTTGCACTGCAAGGCCTTGAAGGTCCCAGTGTTCTCGCATTCTGGGTCATAGATGCCGTCGTTGTCCACTATGGCGTCATCCGTGGGCTTGCCTCCCGTGCGGGTGGACAGGCCCTTCCTGGCACGGTACATCTCAGCTTTCATCAGGAAGCACTTTGGAATCACTGGCGTGGGAAAACATATTCAACATACTGACCACAAATTGACGAGTCCTAATATAGGAAGGGACTCACTTTTAAACATGCTTATTTACTGCCCTCTCCAGGGATGGTCTTCGCAATTGTGCATTTCCTCAATACCACCACCCATTGGTAGAATAAACTCCCTGATGTAATCAGGAAGCGATGCTGCAGTCAATTCTCTACCTTAGCCTGGAAAGCCACCAGTTTTACCCACATCTAAACTTCTTCAATCCTGACCCCTGAGAATTTCAATTTCGTTCACTAGCACTGGAATCTTCACTCATTGGCATTTCTTCCACAAACTAGCAATTTTTTCATGGATAATTGATGCCTACCATTTTCAAGTTGTGACTGACCATCGTCATCAGGATCATCATTGTTTGCCTTTTACTGAGCCCATCTCCAAGTAATAATGCAAGCCATTTCAGATTAACATCATGGGCTGAATGCAGATTTATGCAAATACATTGTAGTTCACCTACATTTCTCACAGTCCAGGGGCTGTTTCTGACCATCGCCAATCATCAAAAAGCAGTTGCATTCGTCTCCATCACACGTAGCCCATTTCATAGTCTTGCAAGGAGAGCCTGATAAAGGAAGAGGTTTGATTACTTTTCGACCAACCATCATTTTACAATAGGTGGTAATTTTGGCAGCAATCGACGTACACATCAACTGAATGTTCAAATCAATACACCACAGGCCAGAAGTTTGGAAGCAAGGCCGAAAGCAGGTCCCTTCGGACCTTAACATTCTTCCAAGCTCTGTCAGGGTTACCTAGACAACAAGTTTTTGCCACCAACATGGCAATATCCCCCGCCGCCTCCATTTTATGTGTCTATACGGACGGATGGATGGATGGAGCCCAATGCTATATCCCCCGCGTCGCGCTAATCGTGCGGCGGGGGATAAGAAAGAAGAGGAGGGTGTTCTTCCAAAAATAGTTTGGCCCCCTCAATCTCCAGACCTCTCTCCAATTGAGCTTCTGTGGGACAAATTGGATCGATCTATCAGAAAAGTGCCTCCCACAAATCAGCAGTCTCTCATTGATGAACTTAAGAAAGTTTTGAATGCAATTCCTGGCACATACTTAAAAAAAAAACCTCTGGAATGAATGCCTCGTTTTAACAACAGCATGGCATATACAAGAGGAGGTTACTTTGAAGAAAGCAAAGTCCAAGCCAAAATAATAAATTAATTTAAATAAGGGCAATAACTGACAATTTGTGCAAAAATGTATCCTGATAAGTGACTCCTTATATAATAATCATGTTTATTTTGTTGCAAAGTATGCCGATGAAGCAATGATTTTTTTTGTTTACAAATTTGATCTTGCTTCCAAACTTTTGGCCTGCAAAGTACATCAGTTATAAGTGAGCACATTAATTCCTAATATAATCTTACCCTGGTCTTCCTCACCAGAAAATGGAAAATTAATGAGAAAAGTAAAATGCACAAAAACACAATGAATATTAAGCACAGAGTATTAATGGCTTCATGTCTAGAACTAGCAGCATCAATAGAGGCAATATACCACACAGAGCACTCTGGTTTCTATGCAAGGGCAATAGAAACTGCATGCAAAAAAGCCTACATTTGCTTCAACAAGTTCAAACATAATTTTTGCTGTATGAATGAGGAACTTCCATTGTCTGAGGTTGTGGTAAAGGTAACGCAACAAAAAGCACACAGGTCCTTCTCCACCCCCAAATATGGACATTTTGCCAGCCAGATTTGGGCATGTCGACCAGCAATCATGGAGGCTTCCATTTCAGCTGAATGAAGTACTGCCTCACCCTTGTTTGAGTTCAAACCACATTCAACAAACCAGTTTCCGTACAAGATGTGCTGCCCCTTTAAAGTCACACCTGTTGTCCTCAGGAAGAAAGCATTGTGTAAACAATATCCCCGAGCACAGGACTTCAGCATTCAAATCATCGTGTCTCTGCAGTAGATGCAAGGTGAGCAGAATTACAAAACCTAAGTTCTGTAATCACAGCCCGCCGCGTGCATTTCATTCGACGAGTGTGCTAATCCCAGTCTATTTAGCCTGTTCCTGAATGCTAATAGCTCAAAAATTATTTTACTGCCCAGAAAATGAAATCGAGAGATTTTTGGTTTTGCTGCTCAAAGACAAGCCTCTCAAAACATGTTTAATCCTCTTTCAAAAATGTAAAGCAGTCCTAAGTATTGTAAAGTTAACCTTTTTAAGTGCTGGGGCCAGTTATCAAACTAATGACTTATAAGTTTAAAATAAGTCTGTACTGACTTCACAAGAAAAAGTTAAAATCACCATTGATAAACATTTTTAAATACTATATACATTTCCTAGTTTCCATGCTAATATTAGACCCAAAAAAATCACTAACTTGTATAGGAAAATTGTAGCACAGATATTTATCAAGAGGTTTTAAGAATGTAATCAATAACTTACTGATTAATCATGCACAATTCCAGTGTCCCTCCACAACAGAAGCACATTTATTGAGGTTGTCATCAGGATAAACCCTAGATTCCCGGCATAAGCTACTAGGTGCTACCACACATCCCATATTCACCAGTTATGTCCTCTTCCAACATTTGCCTTTGAGCATGCAAAACGTGGAGATTTTACTTGAATTAATAGCATTACTTCAAGAGTGCACATGAATCCAAATCTTGGAAACAGCTATTTGACCTCTTATGCCAACAGTGTGTGCATGGTCTTTGATCACAATTCTTCGGGGGTCTGAGGGATTGATGGGTTTAGGGATAACCAGAACCCCATTAGGGAATATACCTTAAAATTCATCACAGCTAAGATTCTGCTGTCCTGGTACTCACCAGCAAACAGCACAGCATACATCATGTAAACAACTGAGGCCAAGGTACTACTGACCTTAAGGTTCAACAGAGGTTCAATAATTATTTTTAAAAGTATAAATGCATTAATTTAGTTTTTTTTCTCTCGATACAAATAAGATTTGATAATAGATATTGTATTAATCCCCATATTTATTGATCTTCACAGGAGCAATACCGGATCACGAGCTAGATCTTTAAATATGACCGGTCACAACAAAACTCAATTTCCAAAGAATAACTTTGACAACTGCTGTTCAGCGCACGTAAATATCCGGAAACTAAGAAAAATTTGCCACCTGCTACTGATTAGTTAGTCTCCACGAACACCCGAAGACAGGATAGAGGGAAGGTAGGAGGAACAGTAGGTCTCCGCCGTCGACTACCACGACTTGGGTGACCGGGCCCTAGGGTGTGGCAACAAGGACAGTCTCACCTAGATCTCTAGAGTATTAGCAATATTGCATGATCACCGCAGACCATCCCAAAGTAATGAATTATGACCCATGATGCGTCCTTCTGTTGCGTAACAGGATTGCGCACTCAACAAAATTGTCCTTTTTGGGCACTGATTTACAGGACGTCCCAGTGACAAATACAGATGGTTAAACCTTTCGTAAATTATGTTCAATTCAGTGAGCAACATCTAATTAAAATCGACGTACTTGGAGTAAAATCCATCGGCGATACAATGAGCTCAATAAGTTCCTGTGACTTGGAATAGTTTCACCATAAAACTCCATATCGAGGGTTATCGTGAATATCTTATGCACTTTTCGCCAGCGAAATATTTTAGTACATCAAAAAAAAAAAAACAGATAATAATGAATATTTAGACAATACGTACAAGCAACAATTTGGGAATCGTCATAATAACTTTTCCGATATAAACAATACGCGATGACACACAAGGCCTAAGTCGGTAGTTAACCTTACGATTTCAAGAACAATCTGAGGAGATTATGAACGTAGTACGGGGATAAAATAAAACACTCACACTGAGCCCATGCCGCAGCTGCGAAAGACACCAGAAGGAGCACAACCACAGATTTCATAGTGATGGGAAAATTAACCAAAAGCTCAAAAAAAAAAGTCCGAGGCTGGCAATGTGTCTGTCCTACACAAGGCCAACAAGTACACTGAAAGAGGTAGAAAACAAGCGCTCTTTTCTTCCTCTCTGGCAGGTGCGGTCTCCTCGTCTAACCGGTTTGGGGGGTTGGGGGAGGGTGGTAGTGTGGAACCCAAGCTGAGCTCGTCTCTCACCGGGACGGCGGAGGCATCTCAAATTACACTCGTCGATGCTTAAAAACGGTGGACCTTGTGCAGTTTCCTTTAGAAACTTACAACAGCGTAAGCTGAAACAAATTCTTGTCGTTTTGGTAGTTTCACTAAACCGAACGTATTGAGACCAGCCAGGTCGAAATCAAGTTAAGGTGTAGTCTAAAATTACCTCATTCTCGGCTTTACTCCACCCATGACCATATTTGTATTTTCCTCACAAATATTTGAGAATTAGATGTGCCGAAGGCTATGACAAGACTTTCGGTAGGACAATAAGTGTTTTTTCCCCTTATTTTTATATTTCCCCCACACTCTGAATGAAGGAATGAACAAATACATAAGTAAATAAATAGATAAATAAATAACCACATCACAAGACTTGCTGCTTCTTCCTTTGAACTTTTTCATATTTCACAAATTTTGTTGCAGTCCCTGTTGTATAATCACTGTTGACTTCGAGTCTTAGGCTGCTGGACATTGTACGCCATTCTGAGCATATCTTTGCATGCAATACAACTTTCGTAAATTTGTACAGCTGCATACAATCGCACTACATGCATGTTTTTACAGTTTCTGTGGTTGATGTGTTTTATGTACCTGACATCAGAACACATTCAATGTCTCTATTATTTACCAATTATTAATATACACTCGGTCTCTGTGAGGCTAAGCAGAAAAGGTTGGTTGAAACAATATTAAAAGCCTCCTGTCAATGGTGACACACATTTGGTCTCAGGCAGCCAGTGGTAAGAAGGATCTAATTAGCTGCTTTGGCATTAGTTTCTCAAACACTGAAGATGTTATTCTTTCTCATTGTTTTCTGAAAGTAGACTTACTTTTTTTTTTTTTTTGGATTGTCCATTCTGGCCAGAGGGGAGATCCGTGGGCGTCAGTGTCGGGAGCTCAGCAATATCCCAACAATTCCTCGTGGGGGGAAAAAAAAGGATTGATAATGTGGAAGAAATGTTAACCAACATGTTCTAATACACATCTTTGTCCAAAATCAACAATTCTTAAAATCAGAGGCATTCCTGAAGCTCATCATATGCCATTGCTGCAAGTAAGTAAGCAAGTCATTGAGTAAAAGTCATTAAGTAAGTAAATAAATAAATGAGTAATATTATTGGAATATCTCAGCAAATTAGCAATTCAACATCCTTCTTCTTCCTGCAGTTTTTTGTTTAATGTATGGCCTGTCTCTCATCTTTTGACAGAATGAGTTGCATTGGTCATTTCATTAAATTCAAAAAATTTTAACAAAATATTTTGGTGGGGTTCAAATCTGAGTGCCCAGAAGTGTATATTTTAATGCTCCTCTGCATTGTGTGGAAAATACCTTGATGCATGTTGTAAAATTTAGTTTCAAAGAAAATCAAGCATTTTTTTTTTCATTTCATGTAAATTTTCATAGACTATCAAGAATGGCCATATAGTATTGAACAACGTTTATACTTGCCTTGTGAGATGTTTTCACCAAATTAAAGTGTATCTCAGTATCAAATTAAAGTGTATCATGGAAAATTGAGAGGGTAATGTTCCAATTGAACAAACTACACAAATATATCGTTTGACAAAATTTGATTAAGAATAAATTTAAGGGAAAATAAGTGCCAATTAAGCTTAAATAAGCTTGAGTACAAAGTTTTTTTTGTTCAATTTCATGCTTAGCAAGAGCATCAAATCTAAATGAACATTTGATGACAACATCCAATAAAAGAACAAGGTTACACGGCATAAACTATGCTTTATCACAGCGATGTTTATGTTTTGAATTTTCAAATAATCTCCGGGGTGCTGCTTTTTAATGTTCAAATAAATTGTTGGAATGACAGCATAAAAATACCGTATAACGTTAACTGTGAATGTCACTTGAAAAGGCAAGAATGCACACATCTGATTTTTAGCATTCACAAAAACACAAATGTGCAAACATCTCCCTGATATAATCCACAGTATATATTTCAATAAACAAAATAAATATTTATCTATTTTATGGGGTGAAAGAGGAAGATCAGCTATCATTTGAATTGGTATCCTTTTGACTTTTAGCTACCTGGGGCATATCCTGTCACATGAGTACTTGATATGTTTTGTTAAGTCTTGTTTCTCTCTAAGTCAGAGTTTCTGCCAAATGATTCACCACTATTATCTGAGGGCACATATTGCATAATTCGGGAGGTTATAGCATGTTCCCAATTCAGAGGAATAGTCTAATTAGACCTTGTGTAACAAGCAATGAGAGACAGTGTTTAATAGTTTTTCCAATAAAGAAATTCAAACACCATAATAAAGTGTATTTCTTGTCTTCTATATTGTCTGAATATTTAGCAACATACTGCTTGGAGCAGAGGGTTATTTGTCTTAAGAAGCAGGTGGAGCAGATGAAGTAACTGCTGAATGTATAGTATTTATTGTTGTGGCATTTATAGCTTATGTAGCAGAATGGGAGTTAATTAAAATCCCTCTCTGTTATCAGTTTTTTTTTTTTTTTCTTGTCATTGGAAGTGAAAGTGGTCAAATATTTTGGTTGCATTATATCGAATTCACACTTTGAAAGCAAAGCCATAGAAGATCGTCTGGTAAACGTAATCAGAAAGACTGTTCTCTAAAACAGAGAGTTTGCACCATGAAAAACATGTTGTGCGGTTGTAGTGTCTCAATTCACGGACTCAGAGTGATAATTCACATACAGCAGCCTTGAAATATGATGTTTGTTTGCTTGATCAATATCTTGCCGATGTAGAAATGAGATGTAACATAAATAAGTTCAGGCCACTGGATGTGCATCTTGTATCATTACTGAGAAGTTTTCTTTAATTCTCTGCCTTGGACATAATTTACAGTCCTCATTGCCAGGTCTGCAGTACAAATCTCTTCTTACAGTCCATTTTCATTATTGCCTCAGCCTCATAATTAACCCTATAATGCCCCCTGTATCATATATGATACACCAAATTTGAAGGACCATGCCCTCCTGCTAAGATGCAACACAAACACGACTGCTCACTGTATCATATCTGATACACAGTGCTGCCACCTGGAAGGAAGAAGTGAGATTACAGGAGTAGTCTCTCCCCTAGTCACTCCCTTCAAGGTAGTAGTTCCCATGTGAATGGGAATTGAAGCACTGATTACTAAAACCCCACAAGTCAAGACAAGTCAAGTGTGATTTATGGGGTTTTAGTATTAGGTGCTTCAATTCATGAATTTCCTTGGACTTTGGCAGTGAAGTTTGGCATTCCAAGGTAAAAATTACACAAAAACGTATTCTTATACCTGTTAAGGGATAGCTATAGATAGTAGAGAGCATATAAATAATTTGAAATTTCGGGCGAGTTCTGGAGGGGTGCTGATTTTTGGCTCTATCAAATATGATACTCCTGGAAATAGAAGAAGTTCTGTTCAGCAATGTATATTTTTCTGTCACAAAACCTAATGATGAACAGTGGATCTGAATACTACCCTTCAATACTTCAAAAACATTACTGGGTCATATTTTTCCTATAATGTTGACTGTGTCTGGACATTATAGGGTTAAAGGTGTTTTATCAATCACATTTTAGAGAGTTTTGCTGTTATAAATATTAACTTTCTAAGCTTTTCGTGAAGGAAAATGACTGCAGTGATTTAATCAATGTTAAGGGCAGTTTCAATGCAGGTAGAAATTTATCTGAAACAGAGGGCTTCAAAAGCTTGACCCCCAAAGGCTTATTGAATTGGTGGGATATTTTCTGTTCATACATTCTGTCTTCAGGCATTCGGTTTGCTGTTTGAAAAAAAAAACTGTGAGCGTGAAGACTTGTAAACATTTATTGGGATGATAATGTAACTTTCAAAAATCTGGTAGTGGGTGTTACACATTGCGAGGAGTTGCCTTTTGTTCATGAACTCTACCCAATTGGCCACAGTGGAAAGGGCCTGCATCTTTGTCAGCAGGCCTACAACGTTCTACAACCAGATTTTGTTGTTTTTATAGTATAAATTAATGCTACCGGTGTGTCAGGAACTGGTGGCTTTTAGAAGTGGGGAGGATCATGCCCCCAGTTCAGACATTTGACTGTGTAATGCAATAGCCATGTGTTTGTGTACTCCAGGATATGGTGGGCTGGGTAAGTCAGACGCTTGAATAAAAGATGACTTACTTAGTTGGCTCTTCAAGCTAATGACCCCAGATTTTCCAAACGCATTTCTCTATGGCATGCCAGCAGCAGTACAGAAGGTGCTCACCTTTTAATGCATAATAGCTCTCAACATTTTCCCATTTGAGATTGCCTGATTAACAATCAAACGATTTATTTATTGAATAATCAAGACCAATACCTAAGCCTATAATGATCAGGAAATTATCAAGAAATGACCAAGAGATCCATAGGCTACACTGACAATGTAAATGCAATACCTGTGATATTGTAAGGATGGCAATAATACAAAAAAATGAATTCAATATTGACAGTGAATTCCATCAACCACTTTAGCATTGAATTGTTAGTTGTAGTTACTCAAAAGGTGTTTAGCTTTAAACAGAGAGCATTTAAAACAGGTGGAAAAAAATCTTGAACACATCAAATTACTAACATTGGCACAAAAATGGTGTTACTTAAGTTTCATTCATGTTGCCAGGTTGAAGTGACTGATATCTGACCTTTGCCTTAATGTGACGCAGATCTGATGTTTTCAAAGCTGAGTGGACACAGAAACCTGCTCTTCAAATCAGAATTGAGTCACTTTCATATGTGGTCCTAGATTGGACACTCATCTGATACCTAACTATACAAAATGAATGAGAATGGTCAGATTGGAATCCCTGAATTTTTATTGCCAGTAAACATGTGCTAATCACTGTTATAGCAGTTCCAGTAATAACTGTTAAAACTGCAAAAACTTGCGGTCAAGCTTTTTTTACTTATCGTGTTCAGCTGATGAACTGTTTGCCTTTATTCAGGACAAAATCCCATCCATACAATCACAACTGTGTCCATTTTCTCAAGTAGTCTCATAAATACAAAGTTTTTCTTTCTTTCTGATGACGCAAGACGACCCATGCAAAACATATCGATGTGCTCACGCGTGCCTTTTCTGGGAACAGGTGCGCTCATATTACTATTAGATACAGGTCACTTGTAATCATGAATGTGAACCCTCAAGATAGGCAAATCTGATCAGGGAAAAAAATCGGAATGGAACAATAGGGCTTGTAAAGTGAATTTTGCTATAGAAGCCCAGCTGGCAAACAGTATGTGCTGTTTTATGAGCTACAGGGATACAGAATCTTCGGAAGACATTTTAGCATTTCATGTCATCATTAATGTGGATGGGAATTTATGTCTGATGGTCTGGATGTGAAGATGGGCGGTCGCTGGCTTGCAGCTATGATGTATAATGATTAATTAATAAAATTACCAGCAGTTGTGTTCAGGGCATTGTGGGATGACTCAATACCTTGAACGAGACTTGCATCAGAATGGTACTTCTGGTTGGTACTTCAGAACAATCATACCTGATAGGAAGTGGGAATACTGTGTAAAAAGTAAATAAACACCAAAATATTTTGATATGTATATGTTCATTACGAAAATGAGGTCCGCAACATATTTATAAAAAGTTAGGATGGGACAATGAAAGAGTGGAGAACTCGCATGATGTTACATGAAGACAACGGGCAGAACAACTCACTGCTAATTAGATTACTTAGCAGCAGGTCAGTTACATTATTGGGTATAAAAAGTCTTTCATAATTATGTATGGTGAGGGCTGAAATTCTATGAAAGACTGCACAGGGAAATAGTTGCCTTTTATATGAAGTGCGAATTTATTCTAGGCCTCAAAGGAATCTTGTGCACTGCACCTATCCTCCTTAAACTTAGGGTTCACCTGAGGGTCAATTATTCTCTGGCTTTCCATCATCTTGGGTACTCAAAATGGCCGGATTCTTGGTCTTGTCCTGAACCAAAGTACACCGGCTCTGAAATGACTCTGAGGCATCTTATTGGTTAATGATCAATATGGTCATTCCGGAACACTTGCTCACACATCCGACCTAGTGCAGCCAGATAGAGAACCAGACAGCAAAACCCCAACAGATTTATGAGTTTTTGCTTCTTCTTACTTCTAGTTTCTCTTTCAGTGATTTCGAAGGGCCACATGAACCTGGCTCAGTTCACTCTGTTAAACTGGAATTATGGTTATACTTTGAATTTAAAACATTTTAGAATATTTTGCCACCACAAAAACTTGCACAAAATTGATGCCTTGCATGCATTTGGATAATTATCACAGCAATATTGAACAGAATCGGCGTTACATTTTTAAATAAACGCTGCTGTACCACCAAGTAGGATCAGGGACCTGCGGACATAAGTCTGATGTCAACCGATATTACAGCTATTTCAACTGCGACCAATGAAAACACCTGCACACCGATTTTGACACAGCTGTACCTATCACACGATCCAGACAGCAATCCGAATGAAACCATTTTTGCACTTGTCTGTACAGGATACATAATTCACTTTCATTGGGAGTGTTATATCTGAAGTTAAAATTGGCGCGTTTCGCCTGAAACTGCGAAACATAAATTCATGTACACTGTCTTATTAAACTCAAATAAAAATGTTGACGGTTCATATTGTATGTGATGAATGTTGCACGTCAGCAACTTAGGGACTGAATGTGTGCCATATGAGAAGACTGATCGCAGGATCTTGAAGGTTTTGTGGAGAAAGAATTGTCATTCATGACGAAGTTAGTTTTTGTTGAGGTTTCTGGAATGCAGCTTCGTGGGGATGGTCTTAGAAATTGAAGAATTCTCTGACATGACGCTGGGGGAAAACCCTTGGCAGCTTAAGTGTGAAGTATGCGATTTCTTTTGTAAACATTCAGTGTTATCATCTAAGTGTGTTATGGATGCGTAAACTGAGAGTTAAAAATTTGCATGCTGTAAAACATGCTGGTTCCAAAGTAAATAACATCGGGAAACGAACTCATTTGAATTCATTTGAGAGGTGCATATCACCACCTGCTGCCCAAAAAAAGAATTGCTGTATCCAGACCGAGTTTTGTCACTGACCGGATGGAGCAGGGGTAGGCAACTCCAGTCCTGGAGGGCAGGTGTGTACGCAGGTTTTTATTTCTATCAATTACCTTGCTTATTTGAGTTCATTGATTGCATACACAAATATAGATTTGTGCAAAGATTAGATCAAAGAAAAAAACTTTATGTGGGGAGACGAGAACAGTCTTTGTTGGCCTTTCGTGATAAAGAAATGCGCCTGAAATGTCAGATTTCAGAAAAAGTTAATTTAGGCTAATTTAGATGATCAACGAATTAAAGGCCAGAAGTTGTTGTGAGAACCAGGGGCAGATACGGCCCCGTTGCCCACCTCTGGGCTGGAGTGTACTTTCGTAGGGTCACCCCTACGATAAACAGACACTGATACAGTATCAGTATTAATTTGAAATACATGAGGAATTTTGTAGACCTCAGCGTAATTTGGTGACTTCAGAACTGGAAATGGGAGGCAGAAAGTTAAATTGGGAGCAAAAATTGCGCCAAACTTTTTGCATCGTTTGGGGCTGTGTTGGTGTACTGTGGAGGAAGCTGTTACACAGGCAAGTTTCATCTAAACGAGTGAGATGTACTGTTGTGGATGTTTAAAAAAAGAATGGGAGAGTTTTTTTTTTTGTTTGTTTATTTGTTTGTTTGTTTTTATTTTAATCAGGAGAATACCATGAAGAATACACCTCTCTTTGTTATAGATGCCCTGGTATAATTTCTGGATAGAACCACCTAAGTAGGGGGCCCAATTGGAAAAAAGATGGCATTGATAATCTTTAACAGTTTGTGATAAAGAGCCTCGTTTAAGAGCCCAAAGGCAGGATTCTTCCCTTCTTCAATGCTCCAAATGGCAGTGAGAATTCCAGTCTCCAGTTAGGTCTACAGTTGCCAGCGAAGCAATGTATTACTCGGCTACCATGCCACCTCAGTGAGGGGTGTATCGTAGAGACATACATATTAACAGTTGTTGGGAAAAAGTGTGTGTTCCAGGATGTAGTCTGACCAGGAACTTTCAAAAAATCCCTCCGTCTCTCAGATAATATACAGAGTGTTCTTCCTCTATTGAACTGAAGTTTTTCCTTTTTGCTGCTATTTTTTTTTTCTATAATAGGACAAATGACATGCCCTGGGGGTGTAGTTCACTTGCAGTGTTGTGGACATGGGACAAAAAATAAGGGAGTTCCCATTTTCTGAGGTCTAATGTATCAGAGGCTTGGAGACACACCATTGTCTTGGGTCCCGAGGGGAATCTAAGCAGAAAGTGGGAGACCTTACGCAGGAGAGCCACGCCATTACACCTGAGTAAGTTGGTCATGGTGCAGTGAAACAGTGGGAGAGAGCAACTATCACCCTCCCACTGCCTCTATGAGTTCCTCTTAGGTCCGGCGAGATTTCGAAAGCATGCGGTGAGTGTCTTTTTTTTTTAACACAATTATCTGGGAACTCTTTCTCTCCATCTTCCTCTTTCATAAGCTGCTTGGGTCATCGTGTCAAGAATGAACAGACTAAACCATCTTTCAGCTGGATTTAAGCATTTTCTTACTGAGTGATTGTGTGTGTGGTCTCTCCCCATTCGGCCCACACATTTATATGTATGACGTTTAAATGCGTTCCTAAGACTCAAAACAGATTGGCCGAGGACGTAAGTACAGTAAATTGCACAGTTTCTCTCATGAATTCATAAGGTATAATCTGTCATGATATCAATTCCAAATACAAATAAGTTTTTAAGTAAAATCAATTTACTACACAGATTTACAAAGACCTAACATGGATATCTTGTAAAATGGCCCTTTTTTTGGCTGTGGGGAGAACTAACTGGTTCAGCATGTTCTTATATTAGTCTCAAATCCAGGCAAAGGCTTGGTTTTCATTATCACTGTCAGCGGGTTAAAGTATTTATAAGCTACAGAAACATTGTGCCAAAACAGATCTTACTCTGAGTTGCGCTGACCTGAATTGTATTAACCTGAGTTGTCTGTCTTTAATTGGTCTTGCCCTGATTTTTCTCTGGTGAAGTCATGTGATACATTTTTTACACAGGTTGTTTGTGCCGTTTAACTATTCATTACTAAAGTAGTTCAGTTCCGTGCAAAATTATTTTAATACACAGCAGCCAAGAGATTTTCATTGGCAAATAGTTTACATTTTTATTTAGTAGAATTTTAGTAGAATCGGCATTGAAGGTTCCCAAGAGCACTGGTGCCACCATAATTCTTAAATGGCAGTAGTTTGGAACAACCAGGACCTCTCCTAGAGAACTGAGCATTTGGGGGAGAAGGGCTTTAGTGAGAAAGGTCACTAAAAACCTGGTGGTCGCTCTGGCTGAGCTCCAGAGATCCTCTGTGGAGGTGGGAGAAACTTTCAGAAGTTTGAAAATCTTCAGAAATGCAGAACCATCACTGCAGCACTCCATTGATCGGGACTTCATAGCAGAGTGACCAGATGGAAGCCTCTTCTCAGTGAAGGACACATTATGATAGACTTCAAAGCACTTAAAGGACTCTCAGACTGCGAGAAACAAGATTTTCTGCTCTGATGAAACCAAGATTGAATTGTTTGGCCTCAATTCCAAGTGTTATGCTCAGAGGAAACCAGGCACTGCTCATCACCTGCCCAATACCATCCCAACAGTGAAGCCTAGAGGTGACTTCAGCCCAAATGAACATCTTCAGAGAAAGCTGAAAATGGCTGTCCATCAATGGTCCCCATCTAACTTGGCAGAGCTTGAAAGGATCAGTGGAGAAGAATGGCTGAAAATTCCCAAATTCAGGAGTGCAAAGCTTGTTATGACAAACCCAAAAAGAGGCTGTAATTACTGCCAAAGGTGTCTCAACTAAGTACTGAGTAACGGGTCTGACTACGAATGTTAATATGATATTTCAGTTTTGTTAAAATCTAAAATTCTGTACTTTGCTTTGTCATTATGGGGAATTAAGTGTAGATTGGGGGGGGGGTGAATTCATATGATTTTAAGCACGAGACCGCAACATAACAAATGTGCATAAGTGAAGGCGTTTGAGTACTTTTTGAATGCACTCGAAGTGTGAGTTTGAACCTGGAAAAATGTGCTGCTCAATCAATGAAGATGCTACCAGATTTTTACCTCATGGCTTGATGATGATGGAGGTGGTGCTGATGAGTAGTTTTGCACTTGCAAATTATGTCATGCAAATTTATTTTCAACAAGCGACAGAATGTTTCCTGGCTGTGTTTTAATGTTCTTACACAGGATGGTGGAGGAAGGGTATTATTCAGTGGCGGCTGGTGAATTGGCGATAGGGGAAGCTCAAACCCATCCCTTAACCTCTTAAACTCCAGGGTCCCCCAATTGGGGGACCCTGAGATTCACCGCAGCAAAACACCTACAACGCCGTGCTAATTAAGTAGCAATATAGTCATATTACACATCAAATGAAACAAGAGAGCCTCTGCTACAAGCACTTATAAGTCATTTTTACATACACCAAGCACAACTCAAACGCTAAACATATGAATGTTCAAATATCAAAATCTGAGTAGCGTCAGAAAATCAACCCTCTCTCCACATTTCCATGTCTCCCTCTCTGATACTTCATGCTACACAAACAGAGATATACTCTATTAATTTTGGGTATGTCATTTTCAAACAGAAACCTAAAAAAGAGGCTGGGGCTTAAGAGGTTAAAAATAATGAATGGTCTTGTTTTCAATCATTCATTTAAATTACAATTACAGTAACTCTGAAAACTCTCAACATTAACAGGTGTGGTCAGTTTTTGTTGATAACAAAACCTGTCAACTCTCATGCATTCAGCGTGAGTTTTAGTGGCATATTTACATTCTCCTGCTGCAGCAGGTAATTATTCCATCAACGCATATGTAAGAGATTCTCGCGCGGAATTTAAGTCCTTGAGGTTTATCATTTTCACGTGCGTTATGACTCCAGACTTCCCCCGCTTTTCTTTACTCAGGGTCTGGAAGCAATGAATGTGTTTCATTATCATTTAAATTGTTTAAATGGAATATGATCATTTGAAACGTCTCCATGAAATTCCATTGCTTCCAACGATCTTATTCCATTTAAAGGATCGTGAAACACGTGCATTGTTTCCAACCCCTGAGTAAACAAAAGCATGAGAAGTCCGGACAGGTATGCGTTATCAATGAAAACTGACCATACCTGATGATGTGACAGTTTTCAGAGTTTCTGTAAAGGTAATTTAAATCAATGATTAAGAACAGGTCATGACCAGTCATTATTTTTAAGAGATGTTTTGAGCTTCCACTATCGCCAGTTCGCCAGCCGCCACTGGCGTTACGGTATGCACAACAAGCCCTCCGATTCTGGGCGCCACCCAAAACTAAACGGCAAACTCATGGGAGAACAATGAGAGAACTCTTGCCTGAGGGCTGTCCTGACATACACTGTGTAACCCATTGAGAAATGTGGGATTATTGCTATCATTTCCCTCCATTCATAATGTGATACTCTGATTTGCTTTCCCGACTCGGTGACTCGCCAGCACTGCTCCTTTGTTTTCCTATTCACACAAATTAATGAGGAGTGTTCCTGTCAGGAAGCTTTAAATGACAATAATAGACTGGTAATTTTGCCCAGACAAGTTTGCATTCTGCAGTATCACATATACTGGGCTCAGTAGCTCAGTCTTTCAAGTTGAAACAATACAAATTAGATCAGGGAGATAGAGAAGTGTAAAACAGTTGTATAAACTTTGCAGACACTGAGAAAGTGGAGGTCACTATCTCCACCAAACGAAGTTAAGTTGGCAGGAGGTTATGTGATCGGTGCTGTTTGTCTGTTTGTTTGCCTACAAGATAACTCAAACAGTAATGAACGGATATCTCTGAAATTTTTTGGGTCGGTCGCTATTACATCAGGCATGGACCCTATTGATTTTCACTGCGATCAGTCAAACAATATGGCCGCTATGGCAGCAAACTATATGGCCGCCACAGCGGCCATCTTGAAATCCTATGACACGCAATAACTGAACTTTGCACCCACTCACCAAGATTTGGACTGTGCTGCCTTGGAGGAGGTTTGCACTCTAGGAGTGCCTCTAGTATACCAAGGAATCCTGTTCAATCAAGTAATGTGAAATATACTTATTTTATTTTCATCAAATTACTTTCATTTGCTTTCGAAATCATACAACCCCACTTCCAAAAAAGTTGGAACACTGAGCAATGTAAATAAAATTTGATTTTCAAATCATTTAAACTTTATAATTATTTTATAAAAGTAAAAAGGCAATATATCAGATTTTGAAACTGAGACATTCTATTGGTTTTTTGAAAATATGAGCTTTTTTTGACAGAAGCATTTAATTTTCATTTGCATAAGCTTAATTTGGACTAATTCAGTTCAACTGCTGAAAATAAGCTGACTTTTAATGGGAGGTAATGTTTGGTGCTGCTTTAAAAAATAATTAATGCAAAATCTGCATAGAGGTCAACAGATATGATTTCACCTCAGTCAAACTGAAAAATACAACAGGGCTTTTAACTTCAAGGTTTTGGGTTCAGTTCCCAAGTGAGATACTCTTGCTTTACTGATGACAGGTGTGAATTGAACCTGAATTTTCTTCGTAATATAAAGGTTTACCCAAACTCAAATCTAACATATTCTATATTGATACTACAATATTATAACGTGTCATGATGTGTCATGATTAAACAATCTCTTAATGGGCTAAAATGTCCGCTGAAATCTGTCATTTCTCTAGTTGAGAGGAGAAAGCTATCAAACAAGTCCCTAGGATAAAAAAAAATCTACAACACTACTGTATGTACAAATTAATATGGTACACAGTTATTATTTGCAAAACAATATGCATAATGACCATACAATTAATATTAATCATGCTTATACTGTGTTTTAAATTTGCAAAGAAAATTATACGTAGCACAAATTTATTTTGCAGTGAGCCAAATATTGATGGACATTGGTCAAGTTTGTGTACTGGCCACACCCTAAAGTCTGCATCTCTCCTTCAGAGTGCCACTGCTGTGCTTGGTGTGCCTTTGTACAGCCCTGGGACGCTCCTCTGCAGGTGGGTGACGCGATAGTTATAGGTTGGGTCGTATGACTTCAGTACAGTGAGGTGAATGCAGGCTGATATCACTAAAAGATTTAGTTCAGAAAATGTTCTGGATTGTTTTGCAGATGCTCTAATGACCTCGCGCACACACACACACACACACTCCTCCTGCAGTATTGCTTTCCATTGGCAATGGGAAAGTGCTCCCCCCTCTGAACCACAGGATGGTATTTTGTTATTTGTCCTTCCTTGCACTAATCAAAATAAATCGTCATCCATACCTGAGGGCAGTTCAGGAGTCATTGGTGGGCAAAGATAAGTCCACAGACTTAGGGTTCAGCTGGTCTTAATATCAGCATCTCAAGTAGACTATAATTTCCTATTTTTAGTGCGAACAATCACTTAGTGTGTGAGAGTGGTATCACAAGAGGCGGAGTCAAATAAGTATGAAAATATTTAATGGTGGAAATATTACTGTTTCATTGTTCTTTTGCTAATTTATTGAAGTTATCTCCCCCTCTCTTTCCCCCTTCCCCTCTCTTGTGTCTTCTCACTCTTTCTGTTTCTCTCTTTCAGCCGATCTGAGTGACTGCCTGTCGGTGGGCAGTCAGTGCCACAGCAGCGCCAACTGCATGGACACACTCGACGGAGGATTCCAGTGCGTCTGCATCATAGGTTACCAGGGCGATGGGCTTGAGTGCGAGGACATTGATGAGTGCAGACTTGGGCTGCACGGCTGCCACGGCAACGCCGACTGCAACAATTCTTTTGGCAGCTACAGCTGCATCTGTCGCAGCGGCTATGTGGGCGACGGCTTCACCTGCGAGGACGTGAACGAATGCCTGACCGACAACGGCGGCTGCCACCCGAGCGCGATCTGCACCAACAGACCGGGGAGCGTGCGCTGTGGCTGCCGGGCCGGCTTTCGGGGAAATGGCTTGCAGTGCCGGGACATTGACGAGTGCACCTCCCGCGGGATCTGCCACTGGAACGCCACCTGCACCAACAACCCCGGCTCCTATGTGTGCACATGCAATGCGGGCTACAAGGGCAACGGTAACTACCTGTGCCTGGACATTGACGAGTGCTCCGAGACCCCGGGGGTCTGTTCCACCTCATTCGGCTACAAGGGCTGCAAGAACCTCCCAGGCTCCTACAGCTGCATCTGCAACAGCGGCTACAGGAGCAACGGGCAGACGTGCCAGGACATAGATGAATGTGCTGACAGGAAATGCAGTATCTTTTCCACCTGCGTGAACCTACCTGGGTCGTTTAGCTGCACCTGCCAAGAGGGCTTCACAGGGAATGGGCTGACCTGCGTAGACATCAATGAGTGCAGTGGGCAAAATGACTGTGACCCCAGCGCCGACTGCCGTAATGTTCTGGGCTCCTACAGTTGCACCTGCCGTGTAGGCTTCCTGGGCGATGGGTGGCAGTGCTCCGATATTGACGAGTGCGGGACACCAAACCTCTGCCCGGATGGTGCGTCCTGTATCAACACTCCTGGCTTTTACCGCTGTGATTGTGGAATTGGTTACATTTTCAATGGTTCTGAGTGCCTGGACCAGGATGAGTGCTCGATAGGGCACTGCAGCCCTCACGCCTTCTGTGAAAACTTCCCTGGCACCTTTACCTGCCAGTGCCGACCGGGGTACGAGGGCAATGGGATCTCCTGCGTGGACTTGGATGAATGCTCTTTGTCGCAGCAGTGTCACTCCCAGGCAAGCTGTGTCAATCTGCCAGGATCATTCAACTGCACATGCCTGCCGGGGTACTCGGGTGACGGTGTGACCGAATGCTCAGATATCAATGAATGCCTGACAGACAACGGGGGCTGCTCTAGCCGGGCCACCTGTGTTAACAGAATTGGCTCATTCTCCTGCAGGTGCGCCTCAGGGTTTAGCCTTGTCAACAAGACAATTTGTCTGGATGTGGATGAGTGTCAGGATCCAGATGAGCCGTGCCAGGCAAACGAGCGCTGCGTGAACACCGAGGGGTCGTACGAGTGCCCGTGCCGCGAGGGGTTCGCCCGCGCCAGTAGACTGTCCTCCTGTGTGGACGTGGATGAATGCACCACTGGGCGGCCTTGCCATACCAACGCTACCTGCCTGAATGCTGAGGGCACCTTCTCCTGCACCTGCAAGCGCGGCTTCACCGGGAATGGTACATGGTGCGAAGATGTGGATGAGTGTGCAGTGGCTGGCACCTGCCACTCCCGCGCTGTCTGTGCCAACACGCCCGGGGGGTACTCCTGCAGCTGCCAGCCAGGATTCAAGGGCGATGGGTTCTCCTGTCAGGACGTAGATGAGTGCGCTCTCTCTAACGCCACCTGCCCAGACTTTGCAACGTGCATCAACTCGGCCGGTTCCCATGTCTGCTCCTGCCTCAACGGGACAGTGGCCCAAAATGACACCTGCATGCTCCCAACCCCCCTCTGTGACCCCTTGTGCCACCCCTATGGGCTCTGCCACCCCTCGCCCACCGGGTTCCAGTGCATCTGCGATTTTGGATTCGAGGGGGACGGCCTCACCTGCTCCGACATCGATGAGTGCCAAGAGAACGTGTGCCCCGCCAATGAAACTGAGTGTGTCAACGAGCCGGGAACTTTCTCCTGTGTGTGTCAGATCGGGTACACGCAGAATGGGACATTCTGTTCTGGTAAGGACACGCTCTGATACAAAGCTCATTGTAATAATAACGTAAAATGTAACATTGTTACATTTTGCATTGAAATGCAACGCAAAATGTAACAATCAAAAATTTGTTACATTTTGCGTTGTAGTCACAGCACAAAATGTAATATTTGAAATCTCTTTATATATGGTCAGCGAAATTGTGAAATAACTTAATAACCATGAAGTCAGTGGCTAAACCAACTTCATATTATTCATATTCAAACAACATATTAACTTCCGCAAAATGTGGTTGTAACGCATTTTGTGTTGTATGAAGGCTGGCAGGCAGCAGAGTGATGTATCACTGTTGGCAAGATTCATAAACTTGTAGTAAAATATATGGTCAGTCATGCTCGCATTTTTTCTCAATAACAATGATTTTTGTTCCTTTTAGTTAATTGTACCCTGTCACCTATCCTAACTGGGCCCCAGGTGGACCTTATTAGGGCAGCTTACTGGGGCCCAGATACATTTGTCTATGGGCTCCTCATGGGTCCCAAGTGGGCAAGTCGATATCAAAATTTTATTTATGGAGATATTGGCAAAATTTAAGAATGAAATAATACAGTGGGCCAACCATACAGAACACAGTCTGATTCAATCTGTATATGAAATGATCCATCTCTCAATTTTAAAGGGGACCTAATATGCTGATCCTTCTTTTAATACATATTAGTAACTAGTTGCTACCCGCTTTGTAGCCCATTATTTTGTTGCTTTTAGATCGCATGAGGGAGAGAAACTGTGTCCTCAATTGCCACTTGATTATTCATGAATTGTAAAATGTGTTAATGAAGGGAAACCATCTAGAATCAGCCAGGACAAATTTTTGTCAATAATTGCCGCCAAATTTTCAGGTGTAACGCCAGCCCTGCGAGTGTTCAACTGTCAAATTTGAATTTGGGAGCTGTCAAGTTCGACTTTTCAGAATGCTGCATTCGTGAAAGAACGTGGTGCCCTCTCAAAGGTCTGGTTTTTGTGCAGGCTCTCTCATCACTCCCTCGGGCCCCATCGCAAACAGTAGCCTGCTCGCAGGTTACCTCAATGCACGTTCGTAAGGACACTGCGGCTCCTAGCGGTGCAACCGAATATTGCTACGCGCATGAGGTTATATAAGTTTATATACGCTACCCGGAGTGAAATTGCCATTTTTTTTGCGTGCATGACCGTTTTTCAAAAATCTGGCGACGTCAAGTCCTTCCTGGTGTCCAAGTGCATATTCACACCAAATTTGGTGATAATCGGTTGAGAAATGTAGGAGACACACACACAGACATCGACCTCAAATATATTATAGATGTTATAATGTTGGTTGTCCATGCTCAACCTCTGAAAAGTTTCTCAACACAAGATATAGGGATTTTGTCATAATCCAAAATGTGATTTTCATGAGCTTGATTTCCTCTCTGAACAGCTCCTCCCGAAATCTTCACAAGATCGGGGCAAAACCTGACGTCGAGTTGTGCCGTCCAATTAGTACAGACCTAGCCAGAGCCAACCACTGCGCTGGACCTGGCCACACCGGAAACTATTCTAGCAGGCACTAACAACGGCAGATCATACTATGCCTTTGTAGTGTCTACAACAGGGGTCCCCAATCTTTCCCAGAAAGGGCCGGTGTGGGTGCAGGCTTTCATTGCAACCAAGCAGCTACACACCTGATGCTACTAATCAAGATTATTAGCAAAGAGTCCAGGGGTTCATTAGTAGCATCAGGTGTGTAATTGCTTGGTTGCAATGAAAGCCTGCACCAACACTGGCCCTTTCTGGGAAAGATTGGGGACCCCTGGTCTACACTTTTGGAAATACAAAAGAAGTACTGCAGATTATTTGAGGTGCAATGTTGTCAGTATCGCTCCCAAAGCTACTTGTCCGTTTACTTTTGGACGTGAAAAAAAAATTTTCTCTTCCAAATGACGATGCCATCAGAAATCAGTGGGTAGCTTTTTTGTCAATAAAGGTTAATTCAACACAGGATAAGCCTTTCAGCTGCTTCTCAAACCTGAAGCAGTTGCATCGATCAAGCACTCGGAGCCACAAGCTGTAAGTAACCATGTAACAGCAAATAATGTAAGTGAAGCTAACGTGTTACGAGTGGCTAGCAGGACCGCTAGCGATAGTTAGCACAAACAATTGGCCTCAAATGCAGGCTTCGTAAAATATCTGAGGATAAAGCCTGTATCGGTTGCGACTGTCTGTGACTCACAGACACAGAAGCTGTAAGTTGCTTTTACTGCATATGTCAACCTAACGTGACAGCCAGTTGATTGTGGCTGTAGCACAGTGGCTAACTTAGCCAAGTTACTGTTGCTAATGTTTGTGTCCGAAATATGCAAGAGTGATATCAGGGGAAATCCTATAGAAGGTGTGTGTACATAAACCTCATTTGAAACTAACTTTCAATACTTATTTGTAATTTGGATGCTTGATAGAACTGTTCACAGTAACAGAACTTGCTGTCTGTAAAACCTGTATTGCAAGGGTTTGTCTCTGTGGTTATGACCGCTTGGTTATCAGCTACTACATGTTAGTTTGCATTGTCGTGCTAATTAAAAATGCTCCTGGTTAACTTATATGCAGTAATTCTGATCGGTATACTTGTGTTACTTCGGTAAGCGTCAATATGGCAGTTTCATTATAACGTTCCCCGATTGTAGCCACTTCAGTTAGTGATCGCTTCAGTTATCCATAACCGGGATCAGCCGGATACTTCACACTTTCTCTGCACTACCCTCACATAATTTCATCCCCCTTTAGAAATTGTTGTGGCTAATAAAAAGCGAAAAAGGTGGAGATTTAACAGGTAATTCTCTCCTGTAGAAGTGATCAATTCGCTAGCTCCACATAAGCAACTTGTCCGCGCTAACGGAACTTATGGTCTGCGAAACCTGCATTATGTTCATAACATAACCAAGCTCTCTCTAGCTGTCGCATACTATCCATAAAGCTGCTTTCACATCAGACACGAAACTAATTTTTCGCACGATAGATTTCATTCAAAGTCATGACCGCTTATCAGCTACTGCATGTTAGTTCGCATGCTCTGCTCATTAAAAATGCTTCTGGTTCACTTATATGCTGTAATTCTGATCGGTATGCTTGTGTTACTTCGGTAAGCATCAATGTGACAGTTTCATTATGACGCTGCCTGATTGTAGCCACTACAGTTGAAGCTAAACGGAGAGGTGCTGTATGTGTCTGCTGAGTTGGGCTGCAGTCAAACCAGACCTAGATTTTGCAGAGCTTGGGGTGCGTTTTTGGGTGTTTATGAAATGATCGCTTTACTTATCCATGATCACAGTCAGCTTGATACACCTCCAATGTCTGGGCAAGCTCTCTGATACTACCGGTGAAAGCAATAGGGAAGCGCCCAGGCTATAACGTGTCCGGTATAACAAACAATTTCTCTGCATTGCCATTGATTGAATATTAAATTCTTTCCTGTAAAAGTGATTGATTCACTAGCTCCACCTAAGTAACGGTTCACGCAGACGGAACTTACGGTCTGTAAATCCTGTATTATGTTCATGACAGAACCGGAGCTCTGTCTAGCTCTCACACTCTATCCATGATGCGCCCATTTTTCACGAGGAAAAGCTGGTCATTCCGAAGCAGTATATGTAAACCATTACCACGGGCAATTTCCGAAAAGGCCGTTTAGCTTGGAGCTTTCGCCCCTCTGTCATATACTAGCGCGGAAGCTGTTCGTTTCTACACGCTAACAACACACCACAGCGATGCACATAAACCAGCAGGTCCTAATACACACCGCAGTCCATAAGCTGTTGGTCCACTTTTAGCTGCTCCTCACTGTCCATGTTTCCCTCTAAACTCAGACCCACTGGATTTCTACGGTCTCCAGTCTACACCTGGGCATGTCGACCTGTTCTACGAATGTGTCTATATGGGGTGGATTCTAGCTTTCCCTGCATCCTAGCTAAGGAGTAGAAAAACGGCTGTATTCACCAACTGTTGCCGTGGCAAACTGTCGCCGATTGCAAATTCGTGCTTGAGCTGCCAGACTTTTGCACTGCGTCCTCCGCTTTCGCCGTTGCGTTTATTAGAGCCAGTTAATTTCATTAGATCTATACACATGTATTGCGTTAGATTGCAGAATATGCCCGTCGATTCGTTCGGGAGACGCGTCAGTTTCACTCCGGAGCCGGACTAGGAAAACTGCCTTCTGCTGCCTCATCCTTCCTAGATCCGCCCTCCACAGAGCTGGCCAATCAGAAGAAAGTGGGGGAGTGGGGACCATAGCGGAAGAGCCACCCCAATGAGGCGTTTTTAGGCAGAGACTACTATGGACTACAAATTGGGTTCTTTGAGGATGGCAGTATGAGCGACATAAGTACCCTTTTTTTACTTTGTGCAATTAGGATTACTCTAGAGGAGTCAAAGACCAAAATATTAACTTGGAAAAACAGCATATTAGGTCGCCTTTGAATATTTTTTGAATCAAGATTTGCCAAATAGGTTTAGTTGCATTTACTGTACCTTAGTGTTGCTGAAATACAACATCTTCCTTGACTTTGGTCAGCCTGCTGTGCATGTTGTGCACATGTGCTTCCTGTGTGGTGAAATTTTATGAGATCTTGAGGGATCAAGTGAGCCCATGTGGAACTTACATGAAGCCGAGTGCCAAGCGCGCTTAATGTCCAGCCCAGTTGTGCCTTATGTGCCCATTATTCTCAAACCTGAGGCCTGCTTGGGTCTGTTAGGTAATTCAAGCAATTGGCAATACAACCATCCATCCATTTTCTATACCCGCTAATTCCTCACTAGGGTCACGGGGCGAGCTGGAGCCTATCCCAGCTGACTACGGGCAGCTGAATAAAATTCAGATCAAAGGATCAAAAGGGGGGAGGGGTTGTAAATTTAACTGACCGTCCATTGCATGCAAAAGTTTTCTAACATAGACAGGAAATTTCATATAGAATCACGTCCTTGTAAAGCATACTCTAAAATTGTACTTGTGAATTTCTATGCCTGCATGCCCAGTCAGATTAATAGTTCTGAAATTTTTATTAGATTTAAACAGGAAACTGAAGAGAGCAATACAGTACTTTTCTTACGACTTTTATTCAAATAGACGCATCTCTATTATGAGCTCACTGTGACTGTCATAATTTAGATTTTTAACTGGCTGTCAGTGTTACATTTGAAATTTCTAATTGTTTTAGTTGCATTTTATCTGAGATGCTTGTATATTGCAAGAGAATACTCCCAATTTTACCTCTCGTTGTTTGTTGCCCAGTGATTTGAATTTCAGACAACAAATAATTGTTTAATTTAAGAAAAATAAAATCCACTTTGCATTATCTGTCCCTGCCTTAACATGATGTGTGCAAGGCACATTTAGTTCATCGATGTGATTATTTCTTAAATTCCAAAAAGAAGTAACTTAAATCACAGAATTGTTCTGTTTCCACCTCCTCTCTGCCTTACACCTCCTGCGTCCTTCTCTCGCCCCTCAGACATAGACGAGTGTGAGGCAGGGGTGCACGAGTGCAGCCAGTTTGCGGAGTGTGTGAACACCAGGGGAAGCCACTTGTGCTTCTGCCTCAGCGGATTCACTGGAGATGGAAGGAACTGCACTGGTGAGCTTCACCCCGCACTGCCCCACACCTTACTGCCCCTTACTGCCCCAATACACATCAAAGGTTCCAAGTCCTGGTCTTACGATGACCAGCAAACCCACGCAGTGGCTCGGAAAAGGGCTCAGGACACCTGAAATAAAACTAAATGCCAGTCACTGTTCGTAATAGCTTTGTGTTGTTTTGCAGTTTTGTGTGGATTCTTTTTTTTTAGACCTTTTAGAACTCTGGAGGCTGTTTCCCTGACCCCTGTCCCATTTTGGATGACTTATAGACATTGATGAGTGCCAAACCCAAAATGGAGGATGCTACCCCACGGCCAGATGCGCCAACACAGCCGGCTCCTTCTCATGCTCCTGCTCACTGGGCACCGCAGGCTCTGGATTCGAATGCCTGGACGTGGACGAGTGTGCCCAAAACTCCACCCTCCCCAGCAACTGCAGCTCCCGCGCCGCCTGCCAGAACACGGACGGTTCGTACCTCTGCATCTGTCACATCGGATACCGTGGCGATGGGTTCTCCTGCGAAGATGTGGACGAGTGCCAGGATCCGGACGTTTGCGGAGCCAACATGACGTGCCGGAATACAGAGGGGGGCTACGCCTGCACATGTGTTCTGGGCCTAGCCTACACTCATGGGACCTGCATTAGTGAGCAGGAATGTGGTAATGCTAGTGAGGTATGCCACCCCCATGCTGGGTGTGTCCTCGTCCTGGGCTCCATGTACTGTCGCTGCTGGGATGGCTTCTCAGGGAACGGGACAGTGTGCGAGGACTTTGATGAGTGCAGCCTGGGCCAGGGGGGCTGCCCCGAATTCTCCTACTGCCTGAATACTGAGGGTTCATCTCTCTGTCAGTGCTGGGCTGGGTACCAGCACAACGGGACGCACTGCGAAGATGTGGACGAGTGTGAGGGCGGAAATGTGACCTGCCGTGAACATAGCGTATGCGCCAATGTACCTGGGGGGTACCTGTGCCCCTGCCTGGATGGCTTCCTGTCCAACAGCTCAGTGTGCCAGGATTTGGATGAGTGCATCCTGGGGATGGCACAGTGTCCCAACGCCTCGAGCTGCCTAAACACGCCAGGGGGGTATGAATGCCACTGCTGGGACGGCTATCGCAGGAACGGCAGCAGCTGCGAGGACGTGGACGAGTGCGAACGCGGCGACGCATGTCCCGAACGGAGCACCTGCATCAATACCGCGGGGGGTTACCTGTGCCCCTGCGACCTTGGGTTTGGCTACAATAGGTCACGGTGTGAAGACCTGGACGAGTGCGGAGGGGACATGGGGCTATGTGCAAATGGGACCTGCCTCAACACCGTCGGGTCCTTCCACTGCGTCTGTGACCCCGGCTTTTGGAGTAACGTCACTCAATGCGTGGATACAGATGAGTGCGCTGGGAACGACTCCCTTTGCCCACCCAACTCCTCTTGCTCCAACCTGCCTGGGTCCTATGAGTGCCCCTGTGACCCTGGCTTCCACCAAAACGGCAACATGTGTTCGGACACGAATGAATGCGCGGCTCCTGAGCCGCCCTGCCCAGCCAACTCCGAATGCTCTAACACAGAGGGCTCTTACCTGTGTACCTGCACAGAGGGATATGAACCAGAAGGCAATGAGTGTATCGACGTGGACGAGTGCCTCCGGAATGACACCTGCCGGCCCGACCAGGTCTGCATCAACATCCCGGGCAGCTTCACCTGTGCCTGCCCACGTGGGCACCACATGGAGGGCGAGGCCTGTGTGGACACGGATGAGTGCGCCGGTCTCTCGAAGGTATGCCACAGGCTGGCTTACTGTTGGAACACGGTCGGCACCTTCTCCTGTAATTGCCCTGAAGGATTCACTGGCAACGGGACATGGTGCCAGGATGTGGACGAGTGCCAGGCTGCCCACTCGCCGTGCCACCGTGGCGCCCGCTGCTTAAACACACCGGGCTCTTTCTTATGCTCATGCCCACCCGGCTTCCTGGTGCTGGGGAACATCTGTGTGGACCGGGACGAGTGCCTGCAGGACAGGGGAGGGTGCCATCCTGCAGCCACATGTGAAAACAGCGTAGGAGGGTTCCGTTGCCAGTGTGCCCATGGGTGGACCCCCACTATGACTTGGGGTCTCGGGAAGCACGGGTGTGCCGATGTGAATGAGTGCCAGTTACCCTCTGCGTGTCCTCCCCACACCACCTGCACGAATGTCCCAGGGTCGTTCCACTGCTCCTGCCCCACAACGAACGGCACCGTCTGTCACCGGCTCATAGAGAAGGGTGGGGCCACCTCACAAACCTGCTGTATTAACTATTCTGTCCTCTTTCCCAGGGAACTGCCCAGCCAGGTCTTTCTGTCGTTGTTGTTGTTGTTGTTGTTGTTGATGTTGATGTTGTGTTATCCATCTATGCTCCCCAACCGGCCTGCCTCAGCACTGTAGTGCGCCGCCAGGCAAGGTTAGGCGTGCTTTTATTTTAAAAAAAAAATCTTTTTAAAAAAATTCGGATGCTCAGTTAATTTTAAAAGCCAACAAATTGGTAACCAATAAATCACACAATCACGAGTGAAAATTCAGATTACATCATTTAAAGCCTCGGGACCTTCATTTAAAGGGCATTTTGGCCTAACACTGACGCACAGTGTCAACCTGACTTGACAGTGCTTTTGAGTGTGAAATTCTGATGCTAGGTTCCCACAATCACAATTCGAGGCACGATTGAAATCGTGGTCTTAATTATGGAGTAATCGTGGCGATCCTATCAGATCTTATCAGATCTTGAGGTCAGTCGTGGCAATCGTGTTGATCGTTGAAAAGTTTTGGACAGTCAAAAATTTCCTACGATCAACGCGATTGATTGTCGATCGTGATCATCGCATCACCTTGTATCCAAACCTGAAATTTCACACTGGATGCAAAATGCCGCTTTCACACTGGACGCAAAATGAAATTTTTGCAGCGTGTATTCGTGTGTTTGCATTTGCATTTAATCGTGCGGCAGATTTGTTTTGCGTCCGATGTGAAAGCAGCTTCAGAGAAGTTGCGTGATCAGCTACAAATGGTCAATCGTGGCATTTGTAATGGCATCGCACAACAGTGGGAACTAAGCATGAAGCACCGTGGAAGGGAAGAAAGTCGGGAAGTGCTGTTGTGCACGACATTGACCTTTCATCATGCTGATTATGGTGACAATGTTTATGAGAATGAAAACTGTTTTCCATGAATGTAATTTGGCTATTTGATTCACTGTGACTCTAACGTTGTCATTTATTTTCTAAATGCACCTCAGAGCTGAAATCTACTTAGAAATATGTTGCAATGTTATGAATGGGGGGTATAAATATGCAATCAGATTTGCTTTAGTGATTCATGCCAACCATGTTCTTGCACCAGCAGGCATTTGAACCCTTGCTGAGTGTAATGAGTCTGAGCTACCAATAAGCTCGCTGGTATTGCCTGAAGGGTTTTCTGTGGTATGAAATTCTGAAATTCAGATATAAGGTTTTTTTTATCTTTCTTTTACTAATATCATTCTCTTATGCAGAGTTGCATATGTGTGGCTGTTAGAATGAGTAGCGAGTGGTGGTGAATGTGTGACCACGTGTATCTGTTGCACACAGAAAGCGAATTGTACCCATTTGGGACGGCAGTGGGGGACAGAGAAGTGAAGATATCGGGGGCAGATGGAAACTCTCCTTACATCATCCCTCCTCTGGGGTTTCCCTTCCTTGGACAAACTTACGACAGGCTGTATGTGAGTGTCCTTCGGAGTAACAATTACAATCCCAGTCAAAAGTTTGGTCCTGCTTCACTCATGTTGTAGTAATTTGTCTTTGAAATTTGAGCGGTAACATCAACTGGCGCATGTTATGGCATAAAGAGTCAGAAGTAAAAACCAGAATTTTTTTTTTTCCAGGAGAATGCTCAAAATTATGGGTTTGAAAAAAAAAAATCCATGTTTGGAAAAATAAGATAATCAAAAAATGTTTGAAATTTCCTAAAATATGAATTAAAGTCAACTTAATTTGGGACGTTTTGGACAGAAAGGTTAAGGAAAGCAAAACCCGAGCACGGCACAGGGTGTACTATCGTAATGGTTGCAAAATTTGATTTGACTCTTTTCCCCATAATGACTACATATGATGCCTGTACTGTATGTGTAGCTCAGTATATCAATGGACCTATTCCCAAGTCTCCCCATTTGTCATATTTTGTAGAGATTATGGGGAAAGGGAGGGGGTAGTCTATGTAGAAAAGAGTTTATTTAAGATTTTGATCTTCTTGTTTGTAAAATAAAATGTGTTTCATTTATTTTTCCAATCTTTGCTTATTTGAAAAATTTGGGTATGTCCAAACATTTATCTAGTCCTGATTACACTCAATTTCATATTTTATTCAGATTCTTAAATAATAACTAGAGTTTGAAAATCCATGTGCGTGAAAGTAAAATCCTGCCATATTTACATGCGACTTCTGCCTATGAGCTCAGTCAGCTGACTTCACTGATTCTACCTCCGGCAAAAAAAATACAGGAAGAAACAAACTTTACTTTCTGAACTTAAATGTTCCACTTCTGGCAAAAACTTCCCTGTCCCTCCCACCCTGCTTCGCTATTTTGGCTCTTGTTCTGTGATTCAGTTCTCCGATAACGGGTTGGTTCAATTCCAATCGGCAAGTGAGAATGAGCCGCTCCTCTTCCCGGCTCCTTTCATCAATGGTTTTACCGGCAACGAGGGCGTGGCTATGCTGGCAGTGTTTTGGGACGATGCTGACCTCACAGTGGGGGACGGGAAGCTGTTCTATCAAGTGAGTGACTGTCGTGACGTGGGGCGGGGTCAGAGATGAGCAGCTTATGTAAGTGAGCCAATCAGTCGAATGCTTTGTAACTTTCTCGCACTCAAACGCAAATTCATATTTGAAAGGCCTCATGCATCGATAATACTTCTACAATTATTTTGATGACATTTAGAGTAGCTTCCCTCAGGTTATGGTAGACCCAGTCACATTGAGCCACAGCGGTCGCTTTTGTCGTTCTTTACTTTTTTTCAACGACGTAATTCATCACTCATAATCAAAGATGCAATTTTATGAAGCATTTTTGGCATCTGAGAGAGTGCTTTCTACGTTTTACAATTACAAGGCTGTGATATCCCCTGCCCTCTGTTCTCAGGAGTACCATAAGCTGAACCTGTCTGATATCTACGCTCAAATTGTCTTCAACCGCACCGTAGAGGACGTGTCCGAGTTTGAGCATAGGAGAGGCAGGGCTCCATTCACCCCATCCTGGATCCTGAAGATCACTTGGGACCATGTTCTCCCCATCTCCTACCAGAAGATCAACCTTTCGGAGGTGAATGGGATTGTCCATAGTCGATTTTAGAGAGACTCCAAAGCTAGGTCTATAATTGAAGGTTATAATCATACTGAGGAACAGCCATAGATGCTCGTTGGTAATGCTGGGCTCTGAGCAAAATTTCTTGGAAAAGAAAACATCTAGATAGTTAATGAACACAACAAATAGCAATATAATAGAAAAGGGGCAAAATGTTCTTTCTCTTGGTGAAAAACAGATAACTAAATGGCTCAAAAAGTATTGAGGGAGAGCAGCTAATAGTTAAGTCTTAATCAGGGATGTGATGTGTATAACGCCCTGTATTTGCTGTTGGTGGATCTCTTGAATTAGGGGCTTCCATCGGAAATTGAAATGATAAGTCGTTCATCTTATGGCAGTATTTATTATTTTTTAAATAAATTGTTTTTTCCTTAAAATTCCTTATTGATAATGTCACTCAGACCAACACATTCCAATGCATCCTTACCACGGACGGGGACCGCTCCTTCGCCCTGCTGCGTTTCGGGCAGATGAGTTGGGGTCCTGGGCAGAGGCTGAACCATGACGCACTGACAGGGTACACGGACGGGGGATCCCACTTCCACAATGAGTCCACTGTCCCGGCCCACAACCTTTACGGCCCAGCTGGCCGTTACCGGCCCCACCAGGTCAGGGGCAACACAGGCCGGCAGGGCCAGTGGGTTTACGATCTGACCGGAGCCTCGGGACCTGATTCAGACCCCTACAGGAAGTGCCGGGCGTGGGCCCTGCAGGAACCGGATCCCTCCGTATGGTTAAAGGGTGTCTCCTCGTGCCCTTGCATACGGGCCCAGGCACTGGAGGACCTGGCTTTTGGGCCTGAGACCCTGCCGGACCAGCAGAGGGTGCTGGTGAGGACACTGCGGGCACAGCGTTGGGGAAGCAGAGGGGGGCAGGTGTTCCAGTCCATTCTGGCCAATGCGCACGGCTCAGGGAAGAGGTGCATGTATGACCTGCAGGGCCCCCTGCTGGCTGGATACAATGAGCGCTACTTCAGCAGTAACAATGTACAGGACCATATTGGTGAGTTTATTAATGGCTATTTCTTCATCGGGGGGGGTCAATTTTGAATTTAGGACATGCTGTGCATGTTTAAATGCATTATTTCTAGACATTCTAATGTCAAAAATGTGATTTTTTTTTCAAAGCGTTTCCCCTCAAAATATATCGTTAATACAATTAACGATTAAAATGAACATCATTTCTTTGATCTGAAGGCTGGATGCCTTTCTCACAACCATGGTCTGAATTTTATCACAAATTTTAATGGTTGGAACATGATTTGTATCTCCATTTGCATACATTTTTTCTTTCCCTCTCTCTCTCTCTCTCTCTCTCTCTCTGAGCGCCTCTTTCTCTGCTGCATTTCATTAATTCATCCCCCCCACCCCACCCCACCCTCCCCCACCTCCCTTCACAGATAAAGACCTTTTGCCATTTGAATGGTGTTGCGTCAAGTCTCCTTTGTGCCAACTTTACCTAAGCAAACGGCCTGTTGACCGTTGTCAGGGTTACGGCTCGGTCATTCCTGACCACGCCCTCCCTGCTGCCAAGACAAGTCAAGGCATTGGTGAGAGGCTGCACCCACAGACAAACAAGCAGACTGTTTGTTAAAACATGAACAAATGATGCTTGCATACTGTAAAAAGTCACTTATAATCATGCTTTCACGCAAACAGACTGGCAGACAAACAGATGCACACCCTACACTCCAGTATTATTACACGATATGGTACCTGCACACCCTGAAACAGATACAGGTGCATGTATGAAATCTTACACACATGGATATATCAGTTACACCTTTGACTTCTGTACATTGTGGGTTGTCCTCTTAAAAATTGCCTTAGACCTCAGGAGAAGGCTCATGTGCTGATCTCTGTTTTGAGCCCAGTCTCATCCCGAAGTGTCATATATCGACATTACCTGACCGAGCGTCGATATATGATGCAAAAGGACACTTTTGGTGTTCATATTTCATTATATGATGAGTCGGGATGAGAATGTGTTTCCGTTCTGTTGCGTGTGCGCACACTGTGTGTGTGTGTGTGTGTGTGTGTGTGTGTGTGTGTGGGTTGGTGGGTGGCTGGGTGCATACAAGCGAGGGAACCTCTTTAAGTGCCTTGATAACAGACATAGTTATTATTAAGAATTACAGGGAAAATGTTTAAAGAATGTTTATTTTTACTTTCAAGTTTTATTATTCATTTTACACATAATACATCCAAATGAAATGACATGACACAGCTGTAACTTTCCCCTCTTCATGCGTTACAGACTCAGCCTTTGATAGCAAGCGCAGTGCAAAAGGCTAGATGAGAACTTACTAAGTGTGCAGAAAAATAACTAAATTTTAGAATGCGGACAAGCAAGTTTTTTTCCACCTCAAAACCTCCCACAGTTCCCAACAGAAAGCTTTCTTTGTTGTCCCCTTGTGGTCATTTGGTATTATTGTCACGGCATCTCAACCCATTCCCGCGTTCTTTTGGTCAGGTATGGCATACGGAAGCCTCCATTTCATCACCTTCGATGGGACAGAGTACTCCTTCAGGGCCCAGGGCGAGTTTGTCATTGTCCGCCTGTCGTCTAGTTTTGGCTCCAACGTATTCACCCTGCAGGGCGAAGCAAGGCCAGTGGTGTCGGGTGGGCAGACCCGGAGGGTCTCTTCGCTGAAACGCATGGCGGCATTCTACCAGGGCATTGGCAAGGTTAGATAATCCGGCATGGTTGGTAGGAAACTGGCCCCATTTATACTGCACCTCTGTGTTTCTGATTAAAGTTTTCTCTGAATGCATATCTCACGGTGAAAGCAAATAGTAGATCGGATGTAGCCATCTGTTACCCCTTAGAGCGCTAAATATGGCAATTGTTGTTCAGTGATGTAAGATATCAAAATGAAAGCTGTCGAAATCTTGTGGCACCTTGTTTAAAAGAGGCCATGCAGGGGAGCTCTTTTAATCAACTCGCCACATGATAGGTTTACGACAGTGCAAGATAATTCAATTAATATATTTTTCACATTTATTTCAGCGCTCTAAGGGTTAACAAAGGCCTTTTTGATTTCTCAACCAGACTGCTGTTGTTAATAGTGATTTTACTCTTGAAAAGATGAGGAATTTTGTTTCAACTTGAATGTAGTATAATGAACCTTTGGGTTATCGCCAAATGTTCTGCACAGGGGAACTGTCAAAGACTATCTTCAGTAATGCTTAGTTTGATAGTCAAATAAGCTAAATAATATTCTTAATTGCCTTTGTTTAATGAATTTCTTCCTAGAGGATATTATAGCTATATTAATAAGCATGACAAGATGAAGAGAAAACAGAAGCAATAATGACCTAACTGACCCTCACTGACCATGTGACAACATGCTTTTCAGTCTGTCTCCTTGCCCTCTCATATCTGTGCAGGTTGAATGGAGGTGTGCTGAGTTTGGGGAAGGGATTGAAGTTCTGGTAGATGATGTGGAAGTGCCTGTGACTATTGGTAAGACCCTGCTATTCTATATGATTTCACTCACTTCTCTCTTCATCTGAGAGTGATATCGTCCCTTCACTTTCAACGACCCTTTTATACAGCCTCGAGTGACCATATACCGATCCATAAAATATTGATAACCTGTCTTCGGAGAAACACCATGCCAACAAACATAAACAGGAAGTGGTGAGAAATAGAGTGCACTATGACCTTGGCAGTTCTGATTGTTTCCAAAAAAAAAAAAAAAAAACATATCCTTATCTAAATATCTATATAATTCCGATAATCTCTTAGACTGAGCCCAGCGCACCCAGGGGTAGCTGTTCAGAATTCATTATGAGGTTTTCTCTGGTTTGATACTTTGATACTTGTTTTCTAAAGTGAATGTAAGTCTCACCAATTATGCGGATGTAGTGATGATGATTACGTATTTAATGTTTGTACACAATGTTGTAGACAAATGCTGCCATGCAGGCTAGCCCATCTATATCCATATTTTTTGCTACGGTTCTCAATTGATGTGCTGTGTTATTGACATTGCGCTCGATGGCGGACAAAACGCTCCTTGAAGCTCAATGGTTACACTGTGTAGTGACATCGTGCTGCGAATAGACTGTATAAAAAGGTAAACGAAGCAACTGTGACATCACCCATTGGTTTCAGCATAGCATTTAGGAAGCCTTGATATTGGCAATTTGAATAGCGCCATTTTGCCATGTTGAAACCGGATGTGATTCCTATTGGACGAGATCATGAATTGAAGATCCATGGAGGAGCGAGGGGTGGATCTATGGGTGGGTCTTACCGTATCTGACGAGGACCAGAGGATAGCCACGCCTCCAAAGCATATCTGGCTATATCTTTTATTCTAGTCTATTTGGGACCATAATTTACTAAAATGTACACCATGACATATTGATGGAGACTTGAAACTTGTGATAGATATCATAAAATAATGTGGAAAATGATTATTGAAATAATACAGTACATCTGATGGGAAAGTTGGGTATTTTCTCATCGACTTCCACGGCATTGAACTTCTTTCTGCAACCACCAACGTTGCCATCTGCTGGCCATTAAATAGAATTCAATTTTTAGAGATTTTCGCATTGGCCTCGCTTTTCAGACCTGGGTGCTGCATCCATCTTTTTCTACAGTCTATGGTGCAGAGAAAATTTTTTGAGAGTGACAAAAATCTAGGGGTAACATCTAGTCATGAGTTTTTTTCTTGGTTTGCCGCCCTCTGCTGTTGATGTAGGTGTAGTGCACATGGGTAAGCAGGGCTTTGCAGTGCGGTGCACGTCTCTGCAGCACTGCGTGGTGGTGTACGCAGGTGGTCTGCACGTGTCTGTGTGGCGGGACGCGGCGGAGATGCTTGCCGCCGTCGTGGAGGTGCCGCAGGGCTTCTTCAACCGAACCGTTGGGCTGCTGGGCCTGTGGAGCTCCAACCGCTCCGACGACTTCCAGCTCCCCAACGGCCAGCTCCTCCCCTCACCGAACGACATTCCGCCCCCAGACGAGACCCTGCACCTATACGGCTTCTCCTGTGAGTTACATCACCTCTTCCCATCACAGTGACACACCTCTTGTCACACTTACTTCAAAGCGTATCGCTGCTTCTGAAACCACTAACTTACTTACTATACTCAGCCAAAATAAAAACTTTATACTAGTTTGGAGGTTGATAAGTTGAACATACAAGAAATGAGGTTTTAAATAATGATTTTATTCAATTCTGTACTCATTAAAGATGGTGTGTCATAAAAATAATACCCATAATGTAACCAGTTCCACCGGAAATGCTACGGAAATATCCAAGAGTAAAAATGGTAAGTTACAACTTGAATAAGAGCAGTGCACAGGCGATTACGTATGGTTTGGGCCGTCACATGACCTCTAAACAATTCATTCCTACTGGACGTTGCAGTGACAAATCGATTATGCAAATGATGTAAGACAATTTGTCGGTCTTCTGCTTTTGACGTCACACGTGGGCTACCAGAACGAGGTCGGTCAGCTGTGGTGCCAGTTTGTTGGAGATGTGTCTGAAGATCATGGATAGTCCGTTGACTGCATCCCATAACCCTTGCAACATCAGTGACAGACGTTTCCGTATTCAGCACGCCAATGGCACGTTCACACTGAATGTTTGACAGCCATGGCATTGAAAATCAACGAATAATTAACTGTAAAAACTTGTTTTTCCGAGATGTCACTCTAACGTGCTAACGTGAGCTCAGTTGCACATCTCTCATATGGTCACGTGACTAGGAACACGAGAAAACATAGTTTTAGCTTAAAGTACGCTCGCACGAGCTATGTACTGTACCTCGTGCACATCGGAGTTGATATGTGTCATGATGTCTTTGACAACGCTTTTACCCCTAGTGATAATAAAAACTCTTTTATTAAAAGTTTCAATAAAATATATGCAAAATTATGAGTGTGAAGTTTCTTTTTTGACTCAGTATATTTAGCACAAAGACTGCATGCATGCTGTTTAGTACTTAAGATGCTTCAGACATGCCCCCAAAATGTCCCCCAGGCCAGAATATACGTATCATTTGATCGGCAAACTTAGTTTCTCCACTAAATCTGCCTGTTTCAATGATTTTTCTTCCTCGTCATTCCACGTTATAAATGACAGCACTATACTTTGGTCCCCAAACTCTTTAATGTATTTTAGCAGTTTAAGCCACTCCTTGCTTTTTGATATTAATTGTCATTTCACTCTATGTTTCATGAAGGAGGCTTATGCATTCTTTTAATGGGCGAATAAGTGGTGAATATAGTAGATGATTAAATTGTCACCATCTGTTTATTTAAGTGAATTGTTGTCAGAGCATGTGTGCTTGTTGGTGCGCATATATGTGTGTTTGAATGCATACATATGTCACGCAGGGGCTGTGCCTGTCCCTGAGAGTCTGTTGCACTCGATCCCGCCCAGTGAGCCTTTCAGCCCAATCACTACCCAGGAGCTCCTGTCCGTCAGCCCGCAGGTGCTGGAGGATCTGAGGAGCGAGTGTCAGGGGAGCATGCGCTGTGTCTCTGACGCTCTGGCTCTAGACGATCTGAGCCGGGGGCTCCAGACCTTAGCACGTGAGGACTGGTACCACCACCTCGCCCGCGTGTTCAGTGAGTGATCTCTCCTGTTTCCTCTCACAACCCTGCTTAAGACTGCAGTGAGGAACAGCTGGGGTCCTGTTTAGCCCTTGTGTTCTGTAGACTTTTTGGACACGAATGTGTGTGTGTGTGGGGGTGGGGGGAGGAGGATGTCATCTGAACTAAATAACTGAATTAATTACCTAACAGAAATTGGGGGATGCGGTGGTGCAGTGGTTGAGTGTGCTTGACTTGGGATTGGAAGGTCCTGAATTCAATTCCTTGCCACAGCTTTCGCGGTGTGTTCTTGGGCAAAAACACCTCACTCTTACAGTGTCTCACTCCTCTCAGGTGTATAATGGGATACCAGCAAATTGTCAGGGAAACCTTACCAAGATCTGATGGGTAACCTGCAATTAGCATCCCATCCAGGGGGAGGAGCAATACTCCTAGTCATTTCATTCTACAGAAACCAGAGATAAGCTCTGGCCGGATGAGCCACAATGGCTCTGGACTTTGCCTTTGCCTCACAGAAATTGTGTCAATGCCATGAAGCTCCAGGTTTAAAAAGTTCTGAAATTAATTTTTTTTTTTAAATTGTATCAATTTAAAACTTATAAATTGGTTCTTTTGAGCCAAAAAAACCCACAATGGTTTGTGACAGTAAATGGTCATAAGTGGACCATGACTGGTCAACGCTTTTCACTTGAGGGACAAGGCTTGTCAACAGGGCAAAATAAGCTGACAGACTTCAGAGTTGGGTCAAGTACTTTTAAAAGTACCTGAGTCCAAGTCCAAGTACTAGAAAAAGTACTTGCAAGTCCAAGTACTCAAGTACAAGTACCGACCCAGCTCTGATATACATTAGAAATAATGTGTCATGTCATTCTAGCGAACGTGGTGAATCATTTTTCGGTTTAAGTGATATCAAAGAGGAAATCAGATGATATAGGCCTGTGTATATTCTGCGATAAATGAATGATCTGTTCCACAGTTATTACCAGACGGAATTGGGTCGGTACTTGTTCTTGAGTAGCTGGACTTGCTAGTACTTTTTCTAGTACTTGGACTTGGACTCAAGTACTTTTAAAAGTACTTGACCCAACTCTGATGACAGTACAATGGTGGATAACTTGTGAATTAGCAGGCTATGTGAACTTTTCAGTAGTTGATTTGCCTGCTGAAAATATTGAAACACAGTGTAAATTGTATATACCAACTTAATTTAGAATGGAATCTTTTGACAGAAGAATCAATTATTGCCACAATCGTCTGATTTATTCTTTTGATTGGATATGACCATGTACTTGACCTCCCTATCGTGTGTGAGGCAACAATTGGTGCACCCTTGTCGGGGATAATAGGGGTTACGTCAGTAATAATTTGTTAGTTCATCACATTGCAGCGACCACCTCTCAAAAAGAAATAAAAAAAAGTACTTTTTCTCTCCCTGTGATTGGTCTCCACAGGCAACATACCCCCCATCGTGACCCAGCCGACAGTGATCCAGTGCAAAGTAAATGATACAGTTCAGGTCCAGTTTGTGGCCGAGGACGCAAACTCAGACAGTATTCGCTTTTCTTTGCTGTTTCCCCGACCCCCTCTCGCATCCATTGGAAACGGTGAGAATCCGTACGCCTCGCACATCACACATTGTACAAAAAAACCTTGACAAAAGGGAAAAAAATCAGATAAATGAGTGAAATCTATACTGATTTTTTTTTGTGGGAGTCCATTTAATTTGAACATTTCACTTGTTAGGTAAGATTTCCCTTAGAGGATATCTCTGTGTTCCCTGTTAATATGTTCTGTGGGTTTGTGCGTGCGTGTGTTTGTGTGTGTGTGTGTGTGTGTGTGTGCGCGCCTGTATGCGTACGTGCGTGTGTGTGTATGTGTTTGGGCGTGTGTGAACGCGCATATGTTTGTAAGCTTTTTTTACACGCTTGGGTGTGTTGGTGTGCTTTTTTGTGCGCATGTTCGTTTGTGGCTGCGTATGCATGTGTGTTTGTGTGTGCGAGCATGTGTCTGTGTGAGTTTTTGGCGTTTGTGCTCGTGTTTGTGTGTATGCATGTTTCCATGTGTGTATATGTGTACATTGTGTGTGTCTGTGTATGTTTGTGCGTTCCTGTGTTTGGGAGTGTGTATATGTGTGTGTACTTTGTGTGTGCGTGCGTGTGTGCATATGTGTGTGCATTTTTGTGTATTCATTTGTGTCCGCACAAGCATGTGTTTGTGTGTATTTTTATGTGTGTGTGTGTGTATATGTGTGTGTGTGTGTTTGTATTCCCGGACTCAGTGGATGGGATGCTGACCTGGACCCCGGTCAGCACTCGACCCGAGTCCCTGACAGTCCAGGCAAGTGACCAGCAGTCCAGCTCCCTGTTCAGCCCCATCATCCAGCTCTGTAACTGCTTGAACGGCGGCTCCTGCCAGTACAGCACTGTCATTGAGAACCACCAGCAGGGCCTGTTCCAGGTACCAGGCACCTCAATGCCTGTGTGAGATGTTCCAGGAGCTCTACACTATCATACAAACACAGGGCCAGGTTTTAGAGCACTACCCTGCAGTACAAATCAGACAGGAGCTCTGAAACCTTGAGATCCACTGGACAATCGCCTTTAATACTATTCTTAAAAATTCTTGCATTGTCTTCCAGATGGACTGCGTTAAATGACTGCTGGATATGACTGCTAGGGAAGTCCCAAAAACAATTAACTCTGGATAATTTCTGTGCTATATATAGGAGGTTCCAAAAGTGGTAGCTTACCTCATGAGGGATTTTTGGACCAAACAATTCTGGGGACTCCCCTGAGAGTTAGTGACCACCGGGGAGCTCCCTTAAGAAGTACATGCACTCAAAGGCTTTTTTTTTGTTGTTGTTTGTTTGTTTGCATTTGCCCTGCCAATAGGAGCGCTGAAGTGCCGCAAGTCGGCCGGCGGTTGGTATAGGAATGTTCCTTCTCTACTTTTCACCTGTATTTCATTAGCCGCATAGCGCAATTTAGCGCAAAGTGGGATATTGGCTGCCGGTTCTTTCGTGTTAGCATAATATGCGTTGTTCCTTTTTTTTTCTCTCAAAACCTAATGAAATTAAACAGAAGTATGACATTCATTCTCTTAAATGATAAAAAATGAATAAATTAAAAATAAATAATTGATAAAAAAAAAAAAACCTTTGAAAAATGAGATGGCCAATTATGTAATGAGGCCAATGATTACCTTCATTTACTATGGTTTTAATCGGTATTTACTTCATGTACTCAGTTTTTGTAATCTAGCGATTAGCATTCTAACAGACTGATGATGATCAGGTGCTAGATTTAGCAAACATTAGAGCAAGCTTTGCATTCTGTGCTCTGTTCTGTTATATATCACCACATTACTAGTCTAAGAATATTCTCTATATTTTGTTCACTGTGTAGGAGCTAAACTTTTACATGGGGGCCTGATCTAACCTGTCCATCTCCAGCTCTTGATGATTTAAACTTAAAATATATGCTATTTGTAGGGGTGCAAAGGAAATTTTAAGGGGGTTAAAGCCCTCTAAAGTTGGCCTAGCATCCCTGTTAGGTGTTGCTTTCCTCATGGGAGCTTTTAGACAGGGTCCTGCTGGAGATGGCCTCTAGAAGCCTGGGTAACAAATTATTTATACCTGCATTACCAGCATATGCCCCTCAGTGGTCAAGGATAGTGCCCATTGCATCCCAGATAGCAAGCATCTCCACTCCGGAACTGCCCCAGCTCTGTGTTAACTCCTGCTGATCCGGCTCAGAGCCAGGGCAGATCCGGAGCGGAGGTGCTTGCTATCTGGGATCATCCTGCTTACTTTTTAATCAGATTTGCTTTGGTTGTTAAGGTCTTCTATGTTTTTGTTATCCAGTCTTAGCAAGCTTCTGGATTTTCTCTCGACATTGCCTCACACTGTATGGTGAGTGACTGAGGTTGCAAGTTGATTTTTTTTTTCTTCTTCGTTTTGTATTTTGTTTTGACGACATAAATTCGCATTATATTCTAAAGCCTGGACTTCAATGCTGGTCCATTTATATATTTTTATTTTCCATTATGAGCTTTTTTGTGTTTTGTATCGCGAGATGTTCACGCCGCTAGCTGACGTTTTACACTGTTTTTTAAAAGGGCAGTTGCTGGTGCTGCGCTAGCGTTTTAAGAACGATTTTATTGCTTGCATGTGCATGTTATGTCCAGAAGATGGCAGCAAATAATTTGTCAGGGTAATTGTCAAGTAATCATTCAAAATAAAAAGGGAAAGACAATGTTATTCAGTTTCACAACTAATCACAACAAACCCATTAAACTGGGATAGGCAAAATTAGCTTTCATGAAATATTTGCACAGTCCATTTACTGCCCAGTGGAAACACAAATTAATCTCAGTATGAATATTCATTTTGTTTTATTTATTTGTGAAACAGTACACAAATTCTGCATCTGTTGATGGGGTCAAAAGCTTTTCGAAGCTAATTTCTCTAAAGTGTGAGAGACTTCAGTCACGCGTTCCACCGTAGCAGTTCTGCTACCAACCTCTGCTGCATTTGGGTGGTGCTCCCTCACCACCCAGGTGTAGCACGGCTGAAGGCTCTCCACCATTTCTGCAGCAAAGCTAGCCTTCGCTATACTGCTCCGGTTGGCAATTCATTAAACAATTCATTGAACAAGCAGGATAATCGGCCAGCTGAAGGGCTGGAAGGCTTGGACTGTGATGGAGGATTCGATGCGGCCGCTCTAATTGCAGTCTGGCTGTCGATGGCCGCTAAGTCTCATTAGCGCGTTGTACCCAGAGGCAGGTCAGCCATCAGCTGTGAGCTTAAACTGCAATCAGGGAGAGAGGTTCAGTGTTTGAGCTTAACCTCAGCCTCGGGCCACCATCAAATGGATGCTGTGGAGCAGAACTAATTGTACATTACATCAGAGCGGAAGCAGATACTACATAGAGTGGACACACGCGCAAACACACATACACACACACATTTGCACAAATATTCAAACATGCGCCCACTCACATACTCATCTATATGCACATTCAGCCACACTCTAATGGAGGTGCTTTTTTTATGAATATATGCCCCTATTCAGTCATACATGCCCCATACGCTGCCCTGCGCACACGCCCATACAACGCACTTGCAGAGAAATATACAAACACACTGATTCAGACACGGATGCTGACCTATACATAGTTCACAATTGTACACAATACATTGATTCATGCATCTATATTCCTGCAAACTCTCTCTAATAATCTGTCGAGCTTAGATACACTCTCACCCATGTTGCCTGTAACACCCAGTCTCCGCTGTTTCTTGGCTCCAGATCGTGGGTTGCCTGTGTCCAAAAGGGTTCACCGGTCGGTTCTGTGACAAGGCCCCGGATCCCTGCAAAGGAGAACCATGCTTTCGTGGTGTATCCTGCCAGAACCACAGAGACCCAGCCCAGTTCTCCTGCGGGGAGTGCCCGGACAATACTGTCAACCAGGACAGGCAGGGATACAAGTGTTTTGAGAATGGTAAGTGGGCCGCAAGCAAGAAAAATGTATTTCATTGCAAGAGACTGACGTCTTTGAAATTGACATTTCATAGTTTATTCATCATTAATGGTTAAGTTTTTCATGTCTTTGAGGCCTCTCTAGAACTTTCTTTATCTGAAAATGTGACCACACTGGAGCACAGAAAGCTAAACAGCATTTTTACGTTTACAGAATCATAGCTTCGTCATGCGGGGAGTTTGGAAGTTTAACCCTCTTTTTACTTTGTTTAACCTGATGCATAAATACACCAGGTGAAAGAGAGATTTTAGTTTGCGGGTCAGCTGTTTCGATATCCGTATGCCGAATGATATTCGCTATGAATTGCAATTTATTCTGGATTATTTATGTACCTCGGAATGGGGTGAATAGTTTTTTGTGTTTTTTTTTTTGTTTGTTTCTTCTCCTTGCTGTAATTGTACCATGAGTACGAAATAAAGATATATATATATAATAAGAACAGGCTATTTAATGTCGCTGAAGACATGGCGTGATGCGATAGGTAAGTGTCCGATCTTTGTGTGATTTATCCACAGATCACTGCCTTCCGCCGTTCCCCTTTCCCTGTCACAAAATGGCCGAGTGCTTCAGCACAGGGTACAGCTACACGTGCAGGTGCCTGCCTGGCTTCGCCGGGGATGGTAACAATTGTACTGGTATGACCGCACCCTGAAATACAATTCAGCGGCTAATGCTAAGCTCAACTTGCATAGCGTCTGCATCTCACACTCACAGCACACAGAAATACAGAAACAAACAAATCGACATTGTCTACAACATCCCCCACCAATCGTGTGCTTCTTATTTTTGAACTCCATCAAGGCCTTTATGGTCTGAAGCTACACACCAAATTTGGTTGTCCTATCTGTACTAACTTTTCTGAGAAAAGTTGTCCCCTTTCTCTCGGACGGACAGACGGACGCACACACGGACGGAGGTCAAACCTATATCCCCCTCACACTTCGTGTTGGCGGAGGATAATAAATGGACAACATACACAGAGCGTGACAGGCACACAACATACTATGCTCTTTTTTTCAGCAAAAGATAGGGCCATTTTTTAAGAGATTTGTTGGTTGAGGCCTTGAACTCTGGAATCCCTTTATTATCCCCCGCCAACACGAAGTGGGAGGGGGATATAGGTTTGACCTCCGTCTGTGCGTGCGTGCGTCCGTCCGAGATAAAGGGGACAGCTTTACTCAGAAATTACTTCAGATACAGTAACCAAATTTGGTGTGTAGTTTCAGACCATAAAAGCATTGATGGAGTTCTAAAATAAGAAGCACGCGATTGGCGGGGAATGTTGTTGACCATGTCGACTTGTTTTAGTCAGGTGTATGGAATACCTGTGTGTCAGAGGACATTTTAGATTCTTCTGGACCATTTAATGTGCTAAATGGTGTCTTATATGTCCGCAGATATAAATGAATGCTTGGACCCATCCGCCTGCCCCAATGCCAAATTTGAGTGTGTGAACACCGCTGGGTCGGTCCAGTGCTCGTGCCGGTACCCAAACACCCAGGAGTCCGATGGCTGTGGTACTGCATGCAAGGCTTGCCAGACATTAACCTGCTGATAATATTTTCTTGACATGTTGTTTGTCGAATTTTTGACTGTGTTTTGCACGGCATATCTGGTTTTCTGCAGCATGGCTAGTTAACTTTCATCTACGAGTAAATAAATGATCACGTAACTTTGACAGGAAGCGCTTAACTTCTTTGTTTACCTCGTAGGTGATTCGGCCAACCCTCCAGGTAAGGTCTCTCAATACTGAATGTCAAGGCTTTAATTCGGAGACACAGTTAGCCTAGCCTAAGATTAAAGTGAATTTTGAATGTCCTTACGAGTTATTTTAATCCAGGACAAAGCTCAGAGACACGCTGAAAATTAACTTGAAAAAAGAAAAAATAGTATGATTGCAAAACGTGTATTTTCACCTCAGAGATTGTTTCCTTTCTCTTCTTTTGAGTGCATTTGTTCAAATCAGATAAACGCTGACGTTTTTTCTACTCGGCTTCCTGTTTACATTGTCTTTAACAGGTGTCTGAGAAAATGGCCCATGCTGTTTCACATTGCATCAGCGTGGTGATTGTTTGCAGTGCATGATGGGTATTTGTTTGTCCTCACCAGGTTGGAATATCTTTAATGTTTCCATGGGATGGAAAGAAAATGAAAATTCCGGTCTGCCTGAGGTAAATGTTTAGTGTGGCCCTGTGCTTAAGTCTAGATGAGGTGTGTGATTGGGTGAATTGTTTTGGCATGGGAGTGAGGACGAGGGCCAGAGGGCTCTGCAGATGCAGCTGCATTATGGGTCAGAAAACTGTCCCCTGACTGCGAAGAGACCTAGAATTTGGCTCCATACGTCCTGTGATTGACTTCATTCTAGAGGGTGCATCTCAGTTTTTGCAAATATGTGTCTTTCTTTCCTACGCCAGTGTCCTCCAGGAGTTTCACATCTGCATTTGTTGAACCCTAAATTTTCATTGTTTGCCATTTATAGGGTCAGGGTTCAGGTTAGGGTTAGGGGTCAGGGGGTAAGGGTAGGGTTTGATTGAACAATGGCATGAACTAAGGTTCTAAAAGCCTTTTTTTTGTGGTATGTCAAAATTCGGTCAGAAATTCTCACTATATGACGCGTCAGGATGACAGCGGGTAAAACAAGGGCCCTAGAAATGTGGTCTTAAAACTGCAGTCAAGAAACTGCAACCTCCTTGACTGCAGCTATGCCTTACTCAAGCAGACGGTAGAGGAAGATGCATGTCTCAAGTACTTAGATTTTCTGTGGCGCCCCCTACAGTTACGGGAGATCCTCTCCATGGGCTTCCAGAACAAGTTTTACAATGCCAGCATGAAGAGGAGGGGGTCAGGAGGACAGGCAGCCAATGAGTACCGAATCAACGTGTCCAGCGACACGCCTCATTGGTACGTTCGGGATTACCTGATCCGCGTCAGCCAATTCTACGGCATCCAGGACGCTGATGTGGGAGGTAAGCTCCGCCCACCTCTGGAATCTGTCACTCAAAGGCCCAGAAAGAGGGAAATTAGCAGCAAAGTTAACCAGGGTAGAAATGATAGCATTGAAGATAATGACAACAGCCTTTTGAACTTGTTTTTATAATGTAATGCCCCTTACTCCAGCTTCTCTCTCTCTCTCTCACTCTCTCGCTCTCTCTCACTTGTTCTCTTTTCCGCACACACACATGCAGACTTGAATGAGTGCATTACGAATGAGGTGCACTGCGTAAAGCCCGCTCGCTGTGCTAACACTTATGGTGGATACAGGTGTGTGTGCAATGGAACCACAGATGTGGACGCGACCCAGTCCTGCATTTTAGGTAAGAGTCAGACTGGGGACAGACGCTGCCATCTAACAGTCAAAGGATACCATCTGTTTAATAACCTGTGTGCCTATTCACTGCAGGGGAAAGGGCGAAAAACTGGATGAATGTGCAAAAAGGTGTGGTCCGTATTTGGACATTTACACAATATAACAGGGATGGAGTACATTTATTGGTTGTATGAGGTGAATGTTTAGTACCTGCAGATAAAAACTGACGGTCTCTTTGTTGACCCTTTGTTGCTTGTTGCCAATATTTTGGACATATTTTAAGAGGGGGTTTATGTTGTCTAGGCTGACAGATATTCTGAAAACACATAATGCACATTTTACTGGACATTTCCTGTTCAGTTTAGGTGCCTCTTTGATTAGTCACATGATTTACTACAAAGAGTCGCAATGGCAGCTTCCATAAGTAAGATGCAAGTTGACAAAAGTCAGAAATATGCTTATATTGTTCAGGTTTTGATCAAACATTTTCCTGTTGGAGAAATGAAATACATTATATAGCACACACTGAAACACATAAGCTTTGTAATGCATGTGTGTTTGTTAGGATACACCTGATTTTGTGCAATGTAAAAAATATTGGACATTATGCATGCTGGGCAAATAACTCAAATAAACCAAGTCATGAATACTGGACATCATACCTATTGACAACCAGGTTTCTTCAACTTCACATTATTTCTGTCACCCCATGTGCATAATGTCCAAAATACTGGATGGCAGAATGCATACACAAGCACCAATAATAATGGACAGACTGACCACCCACTAATACCCCTCCCAAAAAAAAAAAAAAAAATTTCAACAAATCCCATCAAATGGTCCCAGAACAATATTGAATATCCAATTTTAAGATCTTGGAGGCAATTAGTCATACTCTATCCAACAAAGGATTAATCTTAAAATCACTGTTTTCGCATCCAGCGTTCTAGAGTTCAGAGAAAAGAAGCTAAAAAAAAAGTCTCACGATAGAATTCCTTTCCAAACTTCACAACCGAACCCATCTCTATCTCGGCACAGATAAAGGCACAGTGAACCGCACTGAGGGGGAAGAGCCCCAGGCTGAAGAGGACCACAGGAGCCTGATCCTGGCCCTGGCTCTCGGCATCGGAATCCCCCTCCTGCTGCTGCTCCTGGTGGCTGCTCTTGCCTGTTTAATCTGCTCCCGCAGGAGCAAAGTCTCTGCCGAGTACGTGCCCTTACGTTACCAACACTAAACTCAGACTAGCTGGAATTCTAAGCCAGTTTACAACGGTCCGAGCTGCTTTTTACCACTCAGCTGACAAAAGTCGTGTATTGAAGGGGGTATTGTCGTGGGGAGCCGTCTGTCTGTCTGTCTGTCCGTTAACTTCTCGTTTCCGGAAAATAGCTGAAAAATGCCTTGGTCTTTCTGGTGGTATGTTGGCGGTGGTTAGAGAAAGCTCCCTATCGATTTCTGTCCCGCTGTGATAATCAATATGGCTGCCACGGCAAGGCAAGCGCAAGGCTGAGGGGTCCCACTCGCTACAGCGCGCTATTCTTGAACTCTTGTAGCTGGTCTGTGGCTGATCGATGCTTGTCCTTAACTGCTTATAAAGCTCGGCAAATGTGCTTCAACTGGTCGAGTGAGCCGATCTCAGATAGTTGATTGGCTGACCAGGTAAAACCATAAAACTCAGCTGGAGCCAGATCGACCTGCTTTGGCTGGTTTACGCTGGAATTTTGAACAGAGATTTTGAACATTCAAGATCATGCAGCCTCACAAAATTTTGCACCCAATCAGAGGTTTGGGTGATATAGAACAGCTGTCAGTACGACCAAAACTGAGCGTGTTCCACTGAAAAATTGCCGATACAAACACATCTTGCAATTTTCAACACGACAACCAGTATACAGATTACATGTAGCAACACCGAGTCACAGCAAGAGCTCTTCTGGTCAAATTTATTAATAAAGTACATTTTACATTTTGTACATGCGCAATGAGAGAGTAACAGTGAAGTGTTATGGTCGCCCAGTACTGCCACAATACAGGATTATGCTGTTGTCTAAAACCTGTGGGACAAATGGAGTGAAAACTATATTTTAATCTTGTAAGAAACTGAATTTTGAAATGGAGTAGAATGGAAATATTTAGGTGAGTTTCGAAGCATTTGTGGAAAATGAAAATTGAAAATTGAAAATCTGCTTTCCTGATTGGGGTATGCAGTCCATCTATGTGGCAAAGCACAGTTACATATGTGTACCACTGGGCAAGAGCTTTTACCTGCATGGGTACTGCCACCATAATTCCTGCTAATGACAAAGTCCTTGATTTCATAACGTAACCACTCATTACTTATATATCTGCCATTGTAGTTTGTGACATTCAGCCCTGATCCCATAGTGACACATGACGTAATCTGTGGTCCTCATCCTGTGGAACAGGTGCTAGTGAGCTAAAGATGAATAATCCGACTGTTACCGCATGACCTATAAATCCCCATACTGTGACGTTGAATATTCGCTGTACTGAGTGGACCTTCGGTAACGGCGGTCTTCAATGGGATTATGCTCATGTTCCTTTGTTTTTGCACATATGTATCAGGTCAGGCCGGAATGTTCTTTGCATAATATGCATGGATATATCTCCTCACCACCTGCCGAGCTATTAGGGCCAGCGCTGATACACTAGAAAATTCCATGTCGAGGGAATATGTGTGTTTGTGCTCTTGTGTGTCAGCAGTGTGAAAACAAACCTTCTTCGTGGGAATCAGAGTGGAACTGAGAATGGGAACTCAAACTGATAGATACAGTCGGTAACAACAGAAACGCCCACAAACGGCACATCCGTTTAGAGCTGAGGGGGAAAACAAACTGGTCTCTGCCACTAGCCATAAAGTTAAAGTTGTACATTTTACCAAATAATAAAACGGAACATCGAAGAGGACAAAATGTCTTCAAGCTATCAGAAGAGAGGATGAGTTTGGCAGGTTATGAGACCCAACATCAAAACATGTGTATGTCTGAAGGCCACTGAGTCGGATCATTCGCTCAGTCTTTTAAAACGTATGGACCACAATCCAACCCCAGTGTATTTAATTTTTTAATATATCGATCCTTGTCAGCAGGCAATAGCAACTCAAAGTACGTCATGACAACCTGTTAGCACTAGCAAAACAAGTTTAAATTCCGTGTTTTTAAAGTATAGTGGACAGGGAGGGAGGGATTGTTTTCTCCCTCTAACCAAATATGACGTTTGTGGGCGTTCCCGTTGTTGCCGACTGTATCTGTCCCTAAGTGAAGGATTGCAGGATTTGAATCCCAACTAAGAATTATTTTTGCTCTGGGAAATAGAGGATTTTGATTGTCAATCTGCAGATGATGAAAATTAAGAGCCTAATGCTAGTGCTTAAGTCACGTTTTCACGCACTGTAAGCTAAGGACAACATCTTTTGTTGTCTCCTAAGTTGAGATTCTCAATTTTCTCAAAATTGGCATTTTGTGACTTAAGCACTTTTAGCGGTCTTCAATTTTTAGGGTCTTCAATTATTGTTTGACATACTTCAATCTTCTGGACACTGGAAATGTTTAAAATTGCATCAGTATTCTAAACAAAACTGATATACAACCCCAATTCCGAAATAGTTAGGACAAAGTATAAATTGTGAATAAAATCAAAACGTAATGACTTTCAAATCACACCAGCCAGTATTTTATTCACAATAGAACAGAGATAACATAGCAAATGTTGAAACTGAGAAATGGTGTAGCATCCCCTCTTCTTTTTAACACAGAGTAGAGGCGTCTGGGCATTGAGGAGACAAGTTTCTTGACTTTAGCCATTGAAATTTGATCCCACTTTTGTTTAATACAGGCTTCCAGCTGCTGGAGAGTACTGGGTCTCCATTGATGGACTTTTCGTTTAATTATGCGCCAAATGTTCTCAATCGGTGAAAGATCAGGACTACAGGCAGGCCAGTTCAGCACACGGACTCTTCTACTACGAAGTCATGCTGTTGTAATAGCTGCAGTATGTGGTTTAGCATTGTCCTGCTGAAATACACAAGGCCTTCCCTGGAATAGATGTCGCCTGGAGGGGAGCATATGTTGCTCTAAAACCTTTATATACCTTTTAGCATTCATGGTGCTTTTTAAAACATGCAAGTGTCCCACACCATATGCACTAATGCATCCCCATACCATCAGAGATGCTGGCTTTTGAACTGAACGCTGATAACAGCAGGGGTGGTCTTTCTCCTCTTTAGCCCGGAGGACACGACGCCCATGATTTCCATCAAGAATGTCAAATTTGGACTCATCTGACGACAGGACACTTTGCTACAATCCATTTTAAATGAGCCTTGGCCCACAGAATACGGCGGTGCTTCTGGATCATGCTCAACAATGGCTTCCTTTTTGCATGATAGAGTGTTAGGTGGCATCTGTGGATAGCATGGGCGACTGTGTTTACAGACAGTGTTTTCTTGAAGAATTCCTGGGCCCATTTAGTAATGTCAATGACAGAATCATGCCAGTGAGTGATGCAGAGGCGTCTAAGGGGCCCGAAAATCACGGGCATCCAGTAAAGGTATTCGGCCTTGTCCTTTACGAGCAGAGATTTTTCCAGATTCTCTGAATCTTTTGATGATGTTATGCACTGTCAATGATGAGACCTTCAAAGCCTTTGCAATTTAACATTGAGGAACATTGTTTTTAAAGTATTCCACAATTTTTTTAAACAAGCCTTCACAGGTTGGAGAGCCTCTGGCCATCTTTACTTCTGAGAGACTCAGTCTTTCTAAGACATCCCTTTTATAGCCAATCATGTTACACACCTGATGCCAGTTAACTTAATCACTTGCTAAATGTTCTTTCAGCTGATTCTCTTATATATTAATTACTTTTTCAGCCCCTTTTTTGCCTGTGTCCCAACTTTTTTGGGACCTGTTGCAGCCAGAAAATTTGAAATAAGCTAATTTTGTGGATGAAAATGTAACATGTTACAGTTTCAACGTTTGGAATGTTATCTATGTTCTATCTTAAATAACGTATTGGCTCATGTGATCTGAAAGTCATTGCATTTTGATTTCATTCAAAATTTACACTTTGTCCCAACTATTTCGGAATTGGGGTTGTAATATTATAGTTGGTGACATCATATATATATATATACCTCTGGAATTTCTTTGGCCACCCCTATGGCCATCCTTGAACAACTATTTACAGTTTAAACAGTGCATTGTCATTGGCCAATATAAGTTCTATCAATAGTGTCCCCCACCCCCCATTGGGTCTGCTCTGTTTCCTGGACCCCCCTTTACAAACACCTCAATAACCCCCACTGTTTCTTCGCAGGATTCCCCACCTGATTCCGGAATACATCGAAGGGCAGTACAGCCCCCCTCCCTACAACTATTCAGACCCAGCGCTGCACTACAAGAGCCACTGCAGCCCCCGCGTTCTAGACGGCATTACGCCGCGACGGCCGCGACGCTAACGAACACTGAGGCTGGGCCTCGAACCACAGCCTCGCAGCTCTGATGACGTTTTGCGGAAGTGCGTTTATGATTGAAGGGGCCGGTATATTTAAAATGTGTCCTGTAAAAAAATACTTATTTAAGTTTGTTCTAATGAGCTGTCTAATAAGGAGAGAGAGTCCTTGCATTTGATGCAGAGAGACTTAAGTTTTGAGCCTTTCAAATGAATCGGACTAGATTGATGTAGAAACTGAACAAGTGATTCCATTTTCCACTTAGTAAATTGACAGGCCCCAATCGACTCAGAAATAACAAGTAGTACATCAGACATGAGAAATTATGGGTCTGATCTACAAAAACCAATAGCCTATGCCAGACCAATAATGCAACCAATGACGAATGCAAGGCCAATACTGACCAGTTATGATGGGTAATGTTATTACTTTTGCATGTGCTAGAAGTCTTTACTCTTATTAAGTTTTAACAAATCAGACACCAAGAGACCTGTGGAATGCAACATCATTTTTATCAAAAAATTTTGCAGATATGCTGAATGATGGTTATGTATTTGCTGGGCTGTGCAAAAGATTACCCTCACATTGGCACTTTTCAGCTTAGAGTGAACAGCACTGATTTAAAGGCCTTGTATTGTGAACCCATTCAGTGTTACAGAGGGAGAGAGACAGGAGTTTGGGATTTCTGAGACCTCACCAGTTTGTCATCTGCCAGAACTGCAGTAAAAACCTTGACAAAATGATTTAAGAAACCATTCATCACAAATACATAATTATCAGCCAAGGAAGTACATTATGCTATTCAGTGCAAACACTCTACTGCCCTCCAACAGGTTCATGGTGGTAGTGCATGATAGCGGTGTATTTTGGTACAGTAAAATGTGTGGTGAATTGTTTACCATAGCTTTAAATTCGCCCTTTTCCAGTTATGTTGTAAATGATCACTGATTCTCTTTAAGTGGCTTTTTTTAAATTATCCGCCACTGTAAGAGCAAGTAGTAGTGTACTTGTTTGATATTGCTTTTTGCTCTAGAAACAACGTTACATTAAACCAGAAATCCCAGATCCCAGCGTGAGGGAAAGAAATGAAACAACCATTCCTTGCCACACACACACACACACACACACACAGAGAGAGAGAGAGAGAGAGAGAGACTCCCATAGTTTCATAATTAAGCCATATTGGTCCTTAAAACTGAAGGACAGCCATAGCTGTAAACAAGGAAGGACAAGTACAACTTCCCTCTGTGGGTCACAGTTTACAGAGTGGCATTGTGTTAATTTTTGTATTCATTAGAGTCAAGGATAGATCTTATATTCTCACTTGGTCTTTCAAGTGGACAGACTTTGGTTTTAATTGAAAAAAATATACTGTGGTACTATATGTTGCATAATTGTGACATACCACAGTCAAAAGTGAGGCTACTATATTATTATGCTGCTGCATAATTCAAAATAACTAAAGGTAAATAACAAACCACATATCCAAATAACAAATGACGATTTACAGCTCCAGTGGAAAGTGATGTTTCCCAATCAGAACACCTGTTTTCCAACTCTTCATCATTGTCTCCTTAGCACATTACAACCATTGTTGGGTCACAGGCTAGATGATACTACCTGCAATTAAAAGTTAAAGCTACATGTAAATCCGATTTTAGAAGGTTTTTAAATGTTGTTCGATGTAAAACTGGATTACCTATTGCGGAAACAATGAATGGCATTGAATATCACTAAAAGAATTTTCTTCACTGGTAAATGAATCAGAGCATGGATTTCCAGGCTTTGCTGAAAGCATCTACCCATCCAAATCAATTCTGTCATTCAATTATTTCACCCACAATGCACAAATGTACTGCTGTACTTATGAAGTTGACTAAGTGCTTGCCAAACAATAAAATAACCCATTTTGGCAAATGGTATATATCTGTTAAGGTGGAGTACAAAATGGAATCCTATTTTGCGGTGATGTTGGAACACTAGAGGAATCCGCTGGTGTAGAAAGTCTTGGAAAACAAAGAGATAGTATCTTCACAGAGTGATTGGGTCCCAGAGCAGAACCAAAAAAACTGCTATCATGCAATCCAGCAGATCTAGTGCTAAGCTAACTACCGGTGCTAAAAACCATGAAGGCACTCTGCACTAGACAGAGTCTGAGAACTAGATGGCCTGGCTGATGGTTTAAGAAACAGGTTAAAGCCAACATTATCTACATTGTACATTTACCGCTAATGTTGGAAGGGCAGCTCACTGGGATATGATTGTTAGCGCCTTTACCAGTAAATGCACTTATTAATTCACAGAGGTGAACAATTACTATTTTCTTGCCGAGACGTGATCATTCATATTCTCATTAACTGTAATAGTACTTGAGATATGCGGCAGTAACTATGGCAGCATTAGTGGTATTGTTCCAGGGAATTAAAACTAAGCTGCAGTGTTATCTCTGGCCACACGATGACAGTAGCAGACTAGTCCAGACTGTTTGTTGAGTTGCGGCGCACACTCGCTCTCTTTACATAATAAGAGCTCTAGCCGTGTGCACCAGAGCGGCTTATCCCTCTGGTCTCCCTCTCAGGAGCTGATTAATGGAGTAAAATAACAGCTGCAATGACCTCTCCCCCCCCCAACACACACACACACACACTCACTGAGACACACAGGCACAACACTCTGCAAATTGAGATAACAGGAGCGCAATGCGACCTTGCAGGTTTCCAAGCTGTGGGTGATGACAGTTTAGCACAACGCCTACCTGTCACAGGTTCAAGGGTAACATAGCACTTTCTTCCTTTTATATACTCTCTCTCTCTCTCTCTCTCTCTCTCTCTCTATGGCTTGTGCCCAGATGAGTGCAGTGGCACTGAGGTTGTTCAAAATAATTATTTGTCTGTGAACAACTGTACAATGTTTTGCCAATCAAATACGTGCACTTCTGGGCATTACTGTGCTTATGTGCATTTCCATCTCTTGACAATGGAGAGTGTAAAACTTGCGGTGGTTATGTGGGTGAAACAATAACCTCAGTGATCTTGAATTTACTTTGATTAAAAATATCTTGATTTATTTATTTATATATATATTTTTTTCTTTCTTTTTTTTTTTTGCCCAAGTGCCAGGAAGTCTGATTCTGTGCAATGCGTCTGTGTAGGTCTCGGTGCTGCCCGCTGTACTGCAGTGGGCTTGTCCTTGGTTCTGTATGGAGTGGTACGTCTGATTCTGTCGGGACAGGGTGCTGCAGTGGGCTCGCCTCCCGTAGAAGCGGGGCCGCAGCGGATGTCTGGAAGAGGGCCAGATTCGGCGGCTCAGATGTGAACTCAGACTGCAGATGTCTGCATGAGCTGGCAGCCTCAGTCTGCAGGGGACCCACAAAACACAGACCGGAGAGCTGATAAACAGGCTTTGCTTCATTGCAAGTCACAGTCCTCGCTGTGACAAGGGAGTTGCAAACTGCTGAGAAATCAGGTGACCGTCTTGTACAAAGCTATTGGTCATGTAGTGGCTGATTCATATGGAATTATTGACCAGGAGTCACAGTCGCATGCGGAATCATAGCTCATACAGTCACAGACTCATTCGGAATCATAACCATAGAGTCACAGTCACACAGGGAATCATACCTCATGAGTCACAGTCTCATACAGAATCATAGCTCTTAGAGTCATAAAGAATTAAAGCTCATAGAGTCACAGTAGTATATAGAATCATAGCTCATAGTCACAGTCTCCTGCAGAATCATAGCTCATAGAGTCACAGTTGCGTACAGAATCATAGCACCCAGTCACAGTTGCATAAAGAATCAAAGCTCATAGAGTCACAGTAGCATACAAATTCATAGCTCATAGAGTCACAGTCTCCTTCAGAATCATAGCTCATAGAGTCACAGTTGCATACAGAATCATAGCACACAGTCACAGTTGCATAAAAAATCAAAGCTCTTAGAGTCACAGTAGCATACAGAACCATAGCTCATTGAGTCACAGTGACAAACAGAATCATAGTTCATCGAGTCACAGTTACATACGCAATCATAACTCATAGAGTCACAGTCTCATCCGGAATCATTGCTCATGGAGTCACAGTCACATACAGAATCAAAGCTCATAAGGTCGCAGTTGCATACAGAATCATGGCTCATTGAGTCACAGTCTCATAAGGAATTTTAATTCATAGGATCACTAATATAAAATTAAAGCTTGTGAGAGTCATGGACTCAGACTAAGTCATTGGACATACACCTCAGGGCCAAAAAGGGGGCCAAAAGGGCATCAGTACCACAGTTAAGCATTGTGGAAGAGGCATCAGAGTCCAGAATCTTGATCTCACAAACTAACTAGGAAACATTTTAAAAGCTGTCTGCAGGTTTACCTACAAGGTATTTTTTAAAGATCAAAGGGAAAAATATCTCATACTCAGTTACTCAATCTAATTGTTTAATTCTTGCTAATTTCCTGATCATTGAATTGTTGTCAAGACCATTGGGTATTCAGCCACATTTGGACCATGGGTCATTCAGCCACACTTACAAAATTATGTGATAGGGCAATAGATACATATAGAATTATAGGTCATTGAGCTAAACCATGAAATCATATGTCATTGAGTTACAGTCTCATACAGAATCATAAGTCAGTCTCACTGACTCAGGATTATTGGTCACAGAGTTGCGGACTGGAACAGAATCACTGATAAAAGCAAATTCATATTCTCCTGCGGCTAGTCTCCTGCACAGTCAGATATAATTGCAATACCTTGAGAATCACATCCAGAATTCACAGGGTTAAAGAAAGCTGGAACACAGTCTGTTTCAAACAGTCACAGATAACAGCATAGCAGCGTCTTACTGAATTAGCACCTGAAAGAATTCGCCACTGATTGCAGCTGATTTGTTTCTGTCTTGCTGAGTCCTTGCTCAAAAGCTGAAAGCTGAGCAAATAAGACCTGGAATTGTTACTGTAATTTTTTGTTTTCTTCAAATTGATGGGAAAGAGTTTAACACAGTCACAAATGTCAAACAAATCACTGGAAATGTATTATCCAAGTATATATAGCAGGCCTATCCATGTAGAAATTAGACTTCACGTACAAATACAGCAATCTTGGCATTTGTACAGAAATTTTGTGTGGATAAGGATACTGTATGTTACGCGAAATACAACCGTAGATACAGCGTCATATGTGTATGTGCAGTATCATATGTATATTCAGACTGCCATTTATTTTGTGTGGTCTGAAGGTCCTTGATTGGTCAGCCTAGTTTGAGGAAGTGGGTGAATATCAGGATGAGGGAGTGCGTTAAACATTAAAGTAACCTTGGCAAATGGCGAGGAGGGATGGTTGGAGGACTTTGCATTTGTTTAGCTGGCATTTTACTCGCTTGAGATGTGATCCAAAAACTCCTCCATTCGGCCAGAGATCTATTCTGTAATTTGCACTGTAATCAGCATAATGTCTGCCGAAACAACTCTGTTTATAATTCAGCAGTTAATTGTTAACCACAGACTATATACTAGTTAACAAGCTTCTGTCTCTCTAACACCAGAACTTTAAATTACCACTGATAATTAATTCATACTGGCACAGCCTAACCAACTTTCCAGTGTTGTTTCTAGAGTTAAATGTATTTTTTGCTAATGATAATGAATTCTTTTATAAAACAAGCATGCTTCCAAACTGGTAAAGAATAGCGCTTGCTGTCATAATGCTGTTTTGCCGACATGGCATGCGTATTCAATCAATATAATCTGGTGCAATTGCACATAAAACAACGTAATGTGGATTAAAGATGACTCAACCATTCAGAATTCTGAACAAGTTTAAAAAATTAAGAATGCATTAGCGGAAGAACGCACTACTTAACTGCCGGTGGCTCAGTCGTAGTCTAAAGCAAATGGTGGCCTTAATTGCCATTATAAATCACAGAGCATTCGGTCGTGCTGATTGGTCATAAAAGCATGCAAAGTGCGTTGTAATGTATGTTGCAACATGCAGAGGCCGTTATAGATGCTTTAAATTCTGAGGGTACGAGTCCTCAAAGAATGTTATCGGTGTTGACTTGATTGCCTTTCATATGCTAATAAATCCATAAAGATCTCGAGCAGAAGTGAGCCACAGAGATCTGCAGTGGGTTTCCCTGCGCGTATGACTTGCTCTTTGGCTGCGCTGCTTCCCTTTAAAGAAATGAACTACATGAAGGCCAGCAAAGCACCGTTCCCAAGGCAATCTCCATTTCACTGATCTGATCTCCGTTCATCAAAGGGATTTTTAATGAAAGAGGTATACTGTAACGTGGTGCAAGGTACAGCTGTCTCTATCTCTGAGATTACATCATACCACACTGAAAGGTCACATTTTTACTGCTGTTCATTTTCTTTTGTGTTCTACACACACGCGCACACACACACACACGCACACACACATACAGAAAAAAAATAAAAGATTACATTTGCTGCGCAGCCTGCTTTGTCTGAGGCAGTGTTCAGAAGTTAATACACACAGAGCTCATTTTCAAAGCTTGACCTCCACAATCTCCAGGTAACACTCAGTAGCAAATTCAACTTGTGCGTAATTACCTGTTGAAAATCTTTGATTAAGCCTTTTTCATCGGCAGTGAAACATGTTGAATCAACTATGATGGAATACAAAGATCAGGTGGCTGATAACTTTACAGGATGTTATTAGAAACTGAAATTTAGCTCTGTGGTTAGGAAGTGGTTTGGATTTAAACCCTCGAATGAATCCTAGAGGAGGGTAAAATATGAAGAACCTGCTCGCAAAGAAAAAGCGCCCTTGCAAAATTCAAAGATGATGATAATTATAAAGAAACTGCTGAATTAATCATTCACCCAATCTTGCCAATGTACCCACACCCCCACCTTACTTAATGCTTCAGGAAGTACCGTTAGAGAATTTTTAGGGGAAAAAAAAAGCTTTTTTTTTCATTTGTGCTCCACAGCAAAAGTACAGTCAGACTATTGTGTGTTAATCCTCTCCAGAGCTGCCGCATGCAGATGTCGATGCTTTATTCTCAGAATCTCACTTGATTGATTTATTTATGGACTGCAGGCTTTTTTTCAGTTATGGCTGAGTTTCAGTTTATTTTTACCGGCAACATCTGTCGATTCAAATGAATCCAAATAAAGATGGCGAACTTGAGAAGAAAAGACAAAGCTTTGGCAAGACATTCACACTTCGAGCTCAAGTTAAGCGAATTTGAATTAAGTAGATTCGGTAAATGGAGTACAGCTGTTGTCAGACCCATTAGAGTTAACTGGGTCTCCAAATCTACCGTCCTATTGGATGATGACATTCAGAGTACACCTTCAAATGTCACAGAACTGTAACTGGGTGTCATTCGAGATGCCATGCGTATGTGCTATGTGTTTACACTAAACACCTAACCTCAGCCAGCACTTGCATTGCAGGAGTCCCCTATGACCGTCACATAGACAGCTGTTTGTGCTGACAGGAACTCAAAACAAGGGAAGGGACCAGGAAGGAACAGTTTAGCAAATCGCTGGTCTCTGTTAATATTGCTGGGGATGAACTGCCAATGAAATTTAATTCTTCCTCTTTCAATCCCTTTGTTAGCACAGCTCAGTTCTTATTCATACGGACAGGTGCTATTGTCCTGTGGCAACATGCCAGCATGCTCTACCCAACAGGCTTACTGGCCACTTGACCCCTCCCCGCCCTCGTGTGTTGGACGGGAAAGAGGGTGAGGGGCAATTCCAAATGCCACCAGCCCCTCTGAGAGTTCTCTGGAGCTGGTGAAAGACACGCTGGCCCCGGTTTCATTCTGGGAACTAAAAGAATAAAAGAATACTGACTGGAAGTTGCATTTGTCATTTTATTTCTGGAGAGATGAGTAACCCCATTTCCTTATTGAGCTGAAACCATTTTCCTTAGACCTATATATATATATATATATATATATATATACATTTTTTTTTTCAAAATGCCTTTAACAGAGTCTAAAATGGATTAGATTTGTGTACCAATAGCATCGTGGAATACTCTATGCTTGTATTTCCTGGAACTGGCAGCTGATTGGATCATATCAGCCATTAAGTTAAAAGGACTGTGTTGTTTTGCTTTTATTACTAACTGCTCATGGCAAACCTGTTCGGGTCATGTCCCAGTCCTCTACATTAAGCAATTTTCAACCCCTGGTGGCTTGTGCATTAATGTGTAATGGATCTACAGTTGGCTAATTGATTAGTGAATTTACTTTGCAGCTTAGGATCACTTTGCTAATGAGCTGGCGGGTTTTGCTGGCCAGCGTGGAAGAGAGTTCTCATCCTAGGACACCAGTGTTGGAGATTGTGTCGTGAATGAAAGCATCATTTCCAAAAACTACGAGGGAAAGTATGTATGCTTTTACATGTCTGTGTGTGTGTGTGCGTGTGTGAATAGACATTAGTCATGGAAATTAGCTTAAAAGAAATTGACGGATTGACTGAAGACAGTATTTAAGCGCACCGTTCTTCGCACTCGCAATAAAATGCGAAGTTTGTTTTTGGCCCTGACTGAAGAAACACAGCAAAATTTTCAGAGTAAAATCAACTCTTGAAGAGTCTATTTGGTCCCACTTTGGCAAGACTGGACTCAAATAGACTCTGTAAGAGTAAATTCCACTCCATAAGAGTCAAATTTACTCAGATCATTTTGCTGTGAACGACGCACTGCTGGAAGGAAGCAAAACTTGACATTACTTGTGCACCTGGTGCATAACTGGACTACATGAAACTACATGAATACCTTGAATTTTTAATCCAAGAATAAGGACGCCAAAGAACTTTGGCCCCATAAAAAAATATATTAGTTTGTCATACCCTCCTGTATTGGAATTCATGACCTCATCAATTTTTCTTTTTCTGTTTCAAAAAAGGCAATTGGCGTAATGGTTTTTGCCAGTAGGGCAAATGTACCCTTAGACGGACACTTCATTTATTTGAGAAAGGTATGTTTCGGTGTTGTTCTCAGTCAAGTAATGCAAAATAAACGGGCCCAGTAGCCTAGAAGAACATGACACGACTGCATAGGTAAACTTTCCTAAATGTTTTATATTTCTTAATTTAAAAAAAAAAATCAGCTCGCCAGCATCACACTTTTCAGATTATAAAGATGATAAAATCGTACATTTTGCTTGAGGCCTTACTGACAATGTGAGAATCTTATTACAGATCAAGATAAAGTACGTTGTAGAAATTCTGAATTGGTTTCACTGCTTGCGATGTCCTCCCAACCTTCAGAGGCTGCACTGCTGTTCTGCCCTGCCTCACGGGGGAGGGCCCGGCCCGTGAAATAATAGGCACTGCGCGAGATATGTGCTCACCTGGAGACAGACCCCCCCCGCCCCACTCCAAACACACAAACCCGCACACCTGCTCTGCGGCTGCCAGATCTGCTGTGTCTACAATCCCAGCCTGCCCCTGCCCCGTGTAACTCAAGCCTCTTTCATTTGCATTGTATTTGCTAATGCGTGACAATGCTGCAAGGAGCATTAAAAATGAATGGATCCTCTAGTTACGCTCTTTCCGAGCTCATGCTTCCCTCCCAGTGAGGATTCTGATACCCAAGACAAGCCCCAGTTTATGCCTGAGGCTGATATGAACTCCTGGTTTTCCCCATTTAAAAAGGACTTACTTCAATACAAATATAATCAAGCTTCCCTAAAACGTATAGTTCGATCAAATCTTTTAGTATGAAATTTCCCACTGTTGTTTCCCTATAGTAAATGCCTGCGTGTTTAAATTCTGTGGTTCAGTAAGTTTGATTTTGGAATTCAAGTGTCAGGACGACAGGCTCACAGGATGGTAGTACGAACATCACAGACACTCAGATCTCTTGTAGAGAGTAGAGGGCAAGAGGCTTTACGAATCAACCCTGCTTTACCTGCAATGGAGAGAGAAAAACAGAGAGGAGTTACACTGAAAAAAAAATCAATGATTTCACAGTAAAATAGCCAATCGGTGGGGGAGGACAGTGGAGGCGATATGTCAGTACACACTATACATGCACTGTACTGTACACACAAATGCAAATTGGAGAAACAATGTTAGGTTAGAGCACTATGGTTTAAGGCGAAAGAGATCATTTTTCACCTTTGCCATGTACAGCAGGCTCCAGAATTATTAGCACTCCTGAAAGAGGGCTGACGTTTTGGCTATAGGTAGACACGATGATGCAAAGCATCCCTAACAATCCACACAGAATTGATTCTGTGACTAGTAAATGATTTATCTACAATGGCCATCTTAGTCATCACGCCAATATCTGATAGATTACCTCTGGGCTTAATTGCGAAGGAGAATTGATGAGCGCAAATCCAAGAATGTGAATGATTTTAAATGGATCTGCGTGGAGGACTTGTGCGATATCCCTCTAAATGCCTGCTTTCATCTTGTGAAATACTTTAATACTGACAGGCATTAGAAACGCAAAGTGTTTTTATCATTAATTTGAATTTATCATCTAATTTGAAAACTGATAGTTTTTCCCTCTGCTGATTGATATGATCACCATCAGGTATGATACGCATTGTAAAATGTCAAGTGTCTGGGTTCGAAACCTTTCTTGGTTTAACACCTCATCATGATCATCTAAATGCAGCACAGTTCCCTGGATCATGGTCGCGAATCACATCGGGAAAAATCATTTTGCACATGAAAAGTTGAAGATCAGGGCCAATAAACACACACAAGCAAAGTCACATCTTTCCCACTTCAAATGCCACAAACACATACATCTCAGAAGAATCAATCATTTTGAATGTTGAATGATGGCCCGTCTCAAAGAAAAGATTCTGGACGCATTAATGTCCATTAAATGACTGTATCCAGACTGCATGGATGACACAGAACGACCGGACGTGTCAGCTGTCGTCCCCGACAAAGTGCGTCATCTGTGACGCCACAAAGACACATTCCATAAAACGACTTCTGCCATGTCAGATAATGCATAAGAACTGCTGAACTGACTGTCAAGATAACGATAACAGTGAGGGCAAGTCTCGCTACCAAAAGCTCAGTTTCCCGAGACCATGTTTTGCAACTATGATAGAAACCATTTACCACTTCTTAAAA